>JAOCPU010000057.1:0-230138 GCA_035772785.1 Phlebiopsis flavidoalba
GCACATTCGAACGTACGTTTCCATTTATATCGCGTTGAGGACTGGCGGCTAACAATGTTGTGTTTCGATTCTATAGGTGTCTACTCACCGTGACGTCGTCACTCGGCTGCTCGCAGGCAAGAGTGATTCATCATTGCAGTTTTGACGAAAGCAGAGGCTCAGGCTGGCACCTTGGATGAGTGCGAAGATATTTTGTTTAGCATACATGATGTAGATTAGCTGCTACACTAACAGGGTCTTGTACATACCATGCAAATAGCTACGGTTACTTGGTCTCTGAACTATACATTTCATGTTGGTTTTGCATTATAAATACCTCTGAAGACCTGCGGGTTGACCTGGGAGCCGCGGGTTGGGGATCCGTGGGTGCGGGTGACCCATGCGCTGCTACCCGTTGTCGGGGCCGGGTCTGGGTGATGGGGTGTTCAAGTGCGAGATACCTGCGGGTACGGGTCCGGATCGATCCGCGGGTGGACTCGTGCAGAGCTTTAATTCCTGGCGCGTGGATTGGTAAGTAGAGTATTCTACCTTGTATGGATATCATTATTCACCTGCAGGTCCTTTGCCAGACGGCGCCGTCCATTGACGAAGACACGCCAAACATCGCATGCGAGGGTTTTTGGCAGAGGTGATGCCATACTCCGGCCGACCAGTTTTTCATCAACGTGCGATAGCCAGGATCCTCAATGATCGCAAACGGCCGTAGGCTCTCGCAAACCCAGCGCACGGTGTGTGCACTATGTCATAGATATGTCAGAGCACTGATACATCATGTAGACGACTGAACACCCACCGTGACTGCATCGGGCGTGTGCTGGCGTATGGAGTACGTCACCTTGCTCTCGGCTGCGCGCTGGAATGCTTCAGTGATCAATCCGGTCCGGCCAAGTTTCTCGACATGTGGACGGGCCTTCTCAACATTGGCAAGTCCGCTCGCGGCCTCAAGAGCGTCTTCTCCCCAGCACGACCGGACATGCTTTCGAAGGTTACTTGTGGACGTTGCGTCGTGCTTGTCAAGGTAACGGTTGATGACTTGTTTGCAGGACGGCTTTGCACAACGGAACTGGTGAACGCGGCGCCCATCAATGTGTACAACATCAATGTCGGCACGGAAGAAGGCATAAATAGGAGACGTCATTTTGGCTTTAAGACGAGCTGTGCAAGCTGAAGTAAGTCACGCAAATTCTTGATAACATATTAACTAACCCAGTTCTGCTTCGGCGTCCTCAGGCTCATCATCACTGGACTGGGACCTCGTGGCTTCGTCGTCGGACCCTGACTTGTCGTTCTGGGTGCTGGATCCATCAACCTCAATGACCTCGTCGCTGTCGTCTCCATCAGAAGATGCTGATGCTGGACTTTCAGAACGTGTTGAAAGAGTGGTCGGAGTGAGGCTGCCCTTGTGTGTCTTTGAAGCTGTGCGGCGGCGCTTAGTCAAAGACTTTGCAGTATATATAGCCTTCTCTGTCAGAGTGCGTTTTTCGAGGCTCGGGCATGATGAGAGATGGCAAAGATGGTGTCTAAAGCACTGTAGACATGCACATATTCTGTAGGGCGCAGTCAGTGGCTGAATAAAATATATAGCACCTGAATTAGAGTTTAGAACAAATGCTGGATTAGGAAATGCATCAAACAGCGTCCGCATTTGGCATAAGCCATCACAGGAGCCTATTTAGCAATTACAGGAGGCCTATTTCTAGTCAAGCGGTACCGGTCAAGGGTATGGAGGGTTTTGTGACGCATACCCTACCCCTACCCCCAAGTACCTTACCCTTGACCCCTAAGGGTTACCCCTACCCCTGTCCTTCACTAAGTGTGACAAAAGAATGGTCCAGGACTACACACGGCTTTACGCAGCTGCGCGCAGCTGTGTCCAAAGGTCGGTCCATCGTGTGTCATACTTTCATGTCGACGACCGTTGGCCTGGTTTCTCTCACCAGGTCCGGAGGTACAAGGTTCATAATGCCAGGTGAATCTTGCACACGCTTCCGGGCGTGGCACAAATGCTACAAGTCAACGTCGCACAAGGCAACGTCGACAGGTCCGCTTAGCGCAACGGCCCACGCATGGAGAACAAGAGTCGAGCCTCGGCCATCAATACGCTACTCAAAGGAGTCGCGCCGCTTGGGCTTTACGGTGCCATCGGAAAAAAAAACATTTGTAGATATACCCAGATCTTGCAAGATCCTCCCGATCCTTGCGAGGAAAACCAAAGCACGCAAGTAGTGAGGTTTTGTATTGCGAGGTTACGCACGTTCCTTTCCCAGTTGATCATTATCCGCATTAAGCCAGCGCTAAATAAACCATCGCCGTGCACAGTGATAATTTCCAATCTCTATCATGCACGGTGGATTGATCACGCAAGACTGATAAGATTTTGCTAGGTCTACTGCACCTTGCGCGACAGTATGTCAATTAACTTCTCTCACCTAGATAGTTGATTCCATAATGGCATGCAATTTCTGATAGTCAACAATATTATTAAGATCATTTTGACCGATATACTCTAATTACAAACAGATGCTACTGAACAAGTGCTACAAAACAGAATTGACATAGCTAAATTACAATACCGCTACATGACTTCAGAGCTGGGGGGCGTGAAATTGAAACCTGAACGTAGGGTTAATCGACAGACCAAGCAAAGATAAAGCACAAAGAACTCACCTAGACACCAAAAACGGCCCACTGTGCAAGCGTGCCGTGATACTGAGGCCGCCGGCAGTCTGAGGCCATGCCTGGGTGACGTGTGTCGCACACGCGATGGTGCGCTCGGCAACGCCGAGTTGGAGCCGTCTACACTGGGACGCTAGTGGTGGGCCAAGTGGGTGACGAAAAACCTGCCTACTATGTACCGTCGGGTCCAGATATTGCATCATAGCCGCCTCGCCCATTGCAGCATGCCGTAAGAGGCGCATATAGTCACTCAAAATGCTGAGTGATAGTGCTTGAAAGCATGACTTCAGCAGTTGGACTTATATTCTAAAAATTTTGTCCAAATCTGAGTTGAACTTCATGCACTGATGGATGACCCACTGTGATGACACTGTCAGCTCACAAGCCCCACTTGCATGTCTTGGCTAGAGGATCCTTGAGCGGAATTAGTGAAATTGTGCGTCGGGAGGGTCAGAGAGGGCCATAGAGCTCTAGATGGGTTAGAGCAGTAGAGGGGGAGAGTATTGGGGTGGAACAGACGCTGGAAGGAGGTGTCGGAAGGCAGAAAAGGGAGGGCGAGGAGGGTGAGCAGTGGTGACTGGTTAGGAGGGAAGGGTGGATGGCAAGACGCATAAAAAGGAACGCGTCGACGGCCTCTATAAATGTAGCGCAATGTGAAGGACAGTGGCGTTTGTACGAACGAGATCGACGGTGGCCATGAGTTGATGACGCCATCGCACACGAAAAACTTGAAGTTCGTCACAGGTTGACATCAGGAAGGACGAATCCTCCCTGACACTCACATCGCACTTTCACACTGCATTTAGCGCTCATGTGTTTGTTGTAGGATCGAATCGCATCGGATCAGGGAACGTGAATCTCAGCCTTCGGTTGTGACCGGCAGCCTAGATAGCCACCAGATTGAGCATCGTGAGTACTCGCTGTATTTATCTTGCCAAACTCTAGAGTGCTGTGTGCCCTGTTCCCCTTTACCACTTCCCTCGTTTTTTCACCTATTTTTTTTTGTGCACAAGTGATTGTATGCCATTTATCTCAACTCTTCAGCTATCACACGAGTAATGTACTATATTTTCCCTTTTCTTTTATGTATCCTACCCCTGAGGCCGCCTTTACAGGCTTCCAATACATTGATCTTTGTGCGTATTCGCGCACGCAGCGCGCGCTTTTTGAGTATTATTTAGTTTAAAACCCTTGCAAAGTCTCCTTTCGCAAGCGCGTTTTTTTGGTTTTTTTGTACAACGATGGTCTCATGTCTCATGAATCCACACCCAGGAACCCATGGAAAGTATGACATCGCGATTGAAATTGAAACGACCTGTTGAACCATGCCCTCGACGTCGAAGCAAACGACCGAGGGCGATTAAAACAAAGCTTAACAAAACTATCAACGAAACCCTAACCTCACCTGTGTGTGTTGCTTAAGGGGAGAAGTTATAACACTAAGTAGAGCGAGAGTGACGAAGATATGAGAGAATCCTTAACGATGTTGTTAAGCTATTTTTGTTTTGGGTTTAAGCTTGGGGGCTTAAGGCCACAAGCGTACCTCTTTATATACATGTGAGCCAGTCTCTAACGATGTCATCGATGAGCTGGCAGTGTGAGTCATACACGTCGAAGAGTGCCAGCTCAGCGACAGCTAACCAGAGTGACCTGCTGGCGATGTCTATTCTACAGCCTAGTTCGAGGTAACTATGACGGATCCTTAAATCAGGGTCCGTACTGCCATCCTTCTACCTCAGTCCATGATATCATACAACCTACTCCAGTCCATAGACCTCGTTCTAGTCCCTATCTAGACCTAAGTACATGTGATGCATCCATTATCTATCCAGACCCTTGGTTGATGCGAACGTTGTGGCTGCGAGCTTTGTGGCACGGGAACGCGCTTAAGTGAGCGCTTGAGACTTGGTGTCGAATATGAACGAAAATGAAAGGAAATTGACTAATAGGGCATAATCTGTGACATGTGCATGAGAAAAGTGGAAATGGTGATAGCTTGCTCACTGTGTCTGCAGGATGAAGTGGGGTGAAAGGAAGGAGTGCACTCACTGGAAATGTCAAACAGACGACACTATTTAGCTACTGAACTATACAGTTATGGCGAGTCATCATGATTACGTTTGCATTTTATGGCCGAGCTTCCTTAAAAGGCTATTTGTGCATTTTATAGCCGAGCTTCCTTAAAAGGCTATTTGGGGGTGACGCTAAACCATCGGAACTTAAGTAGAACAGACTACTGGTGGTGTACACCTGCACAAAGGGTTAAGGTCACAGAATATATACATGGGATTGGGTTGCATGGTTTGTTGTCACGGAGGGACACACGGCGCACACACGAGCCGAGCGCAGCTCGGCGAGGAGTGCGCTGTGTGTATCCCAAATCCGTGACTGCTACAAGACGGCGCGCACCTTGGCGAGGACTCACGAAGGGCACACAGCGCACACATGAGCCGAGCGCAGCTCGGCGAGGAGTGCGCTGTGTGTATCACAAATCCGTGACTGCTACGAGCCTCACACAGCGGGCACTCCGCGCACAAAGGCGCTCGTCACACAGCGGCGGCAGGTGTCTGTGACAAACGATAATTCGGGGCACCTTGTGCCATAGTGTAACAGCCATTTAGGTCGAGATTGTACGGTAGTATAGATTTTTTTTCCACTGATATAAATCTGTGCTATTGATTCTAGATTAGAGTCGGGGAATCGGTGTCGCGCGCACAGCCGACGACCTCAAGTTAAATTGGATCACAGGAAAACTCCCTCAGCGGCAGAGGCGCCGTGACACCTCGTGACATGGTGACACGTTCCGCACCGGGTCGCAAGCTGGAGGTTGCACATTCATTCCATCCATGGCTTCGTCTACGGCAGCGTCGCAGGAAGAATTGAAGGCGGCCAAGGTGCCTCTTGCATGGCGGGATCGATGCTCTGCGTGAGTAAGATTATCATGTCCCAAAGTTTATTTAAATTATCATGCTCACTGTCCCGGATATACCTCAGGCTGTTGCTGCCTCTTAACGTCTGCCGGAGGGAGAAGTCATATCTGCCTTGGGAATGCGAGGATGAGAAGCATGCATACGAGAAGTGCGTAACTCATTTATGCAATTATCATTCCAGGCTCATGTGTCATTCTACCCGTAGGTGCCAGTACGACGAGTAAGTCACGGAACATGCTGTAGCCTTTCGATACTAATAAACTATGCCTGTATCAGCTACGTACGGAGAATGAAACAATACTCTCCAAGCAGAAAACTGCCGCTGCCCGAAGAGGCATAATAGACTTTCCATATCCGCATCCATGCGCTCACGTCCGACGCTGTGAACCTAGACTGTCGCACGAGCAAGCTATATAAGAGTCCGAGTGGTGTGTAGATTTTAGGGTTCTATCAGTTACACACATAGCTCTCAACATCTACAGCAAGTCTACACCGTCCGCCCTGTCTCCCTCCCGCCACGTACCCACACCGTAATCTCCTTCTCTCCTTCTGCACCCGCGCCACGACGTCCTCCACTGTGCTCGCCTTTCCGAACGCGTCCACAAACTGTCCGTTCGGGTCCATGAAGTAGAAGAATATCGAGTGATCCACGAGGTAGTCATCTCCGGGTTTCGTGTTCGGTGGTGTGGAGAAGTAAACGCGATATTGCTTTGCACGTCTTCTTCACGGTGTCGTACTCGCCGGTCCAAACCCAGCAGTCGGGGTGGAACTCGGAGACATATCTCTGCACCTGCGAGACGGTGTCGCGCGCGGGGTCGACCGAAATGAACATAGGCTGCACAACGGGGCCATACTCCTTGTCTAGAGTGGCGAGTCAACATGAAAGACTACGATAAATGTTGCTTGAGTGCGAACCTAGAACGTCGACTGCCGCACTCATCTTGTCGAGCTCCTCAGGGCAAATGTCGGGACCAATTTGTGAAGCCGAAATAAATAAGGCTCCACTTCCCCAACAGGTCCTTCTCCGTGAAAGCCTCTCCGGTATGGGTGGTCAGAGTGAACGGGCCACCGACTTTCGGTTGGCCAACCTGCCTATCTTCCATCTCCTTTTCTATGAGAGTTGAGAATTACTTGAAGTATCATACATATTGCAAAAATGGGACATACGTTTCTGCTCAATGAGCTTTCCTTCTCATAGCGGAAGTAGAGGAACAGCGCACCACCTGTCGCAATGAAACAGCGCGGCAGCCTTCGGAGTAAACACCTGGTGGTTCAAATGCATAGTATTAATTCAAAAGTCTCGCGACATGATAGACTGGCGGACGTACGCCGACAGCAGCCTTGTCCCGGCCTCCTCCCTCCGGCAAAGGTTGAGCTCTTGTTGGTATGGTCGAAGCAAAACCTCGGCGTGCCGGCTAAACTACCGAGTGAAGTTGAACGTTCCGTGTTACAGGAGTTGCCCGACATTGCGCCGCTAGAGAACGGCGTGCTAGTTGAGGAGCGAAAGCAAGCATGACGTTCCGGAGGTGAGATGATGTGCGGGCAGCGCGCGTGCTTCCCGCTCTCGGAGTCTCCGAGTATGCTGATTCATATTTTTCGTGGTTATCGTTACAAAAATTGCACTGACGCATGCCCGCGGCATAATCAATGACCTCTTTTCTGAGCTATTTCGAAAACAAATTTAGTGCCGGATCGACATACAAGACGATTTAAACATGACCGATTGTAGCTGAGGATAATAGAATCTCTTCGACATCGTCAATTCGGAAGGTTCACTACATAGTAAGTATAAATACACAGCCAGCAGGCGATTGTACATAAATCTGGAGGGACGGTCCATGTCAAAACAGTCACGTAGAGTGGAAAGTAAAAATTCCTCAGTATCACTTTCCGCCTGCGGATTGCAAAAATGAGGGATGAGCACTGAACTGTCAAGTTTTATGGGGGGACATCCACGTCCGGAATCACATCGAAAATAGTACACGCTCGATAATGCGCTATCTTGGCCTGTGTGATCTCCTTGCTGACCTTGGACTTGATAATTGTCCGCACCGCAGAAGTAGCAAAGTGTTCTGTCGAGGGGGATGTTCAGCAACCACATAAAGGTCAGAGTGTGGCTAATGTGCTTACACGTTGCAACAGCTGGAGACGGACACTAGAGTAGAGTTTAGCATCGCTATTTTTACAAGGTTTTACGGAGAGAGGCCTACCGTCATGTGGTTACAACCCGATATCTTCTCGCAGGAGTGTTACACCCTGTGTATACCCGATTAGAGCAAAGCCGAGGCAACCATAAGTTCTGCAACCACACCCGGGGCAGAACTTCCACTTGTTAGAGTCTACAACTCTCTTGAGCTCCGCAGTGCCGTCGCAAGTATGCTCGGCCTCAGGGTCGTCCAAGACTTGGTTTCAAGTCTTGCACCAAACTTTGCGGCATTTGGGCCAAGGACATTTGATGTGCTTCTCAGAATCTAGCTGATCGCGGTCGACAAGGAAGGTATCGTTTGCAACTACGCGGTTCAAATGTGAGAGAGCGTCACTCCAAAGCTGCAACGCCCGTGCTTACCCGCGGCAAGTTATGGCGACTGAGAACTGCAACATCTCAAGTTCTATGAGAATCGCGTATTCGGCTTCTGAGAGGCTAAGTAGCTCAATCAAATCATGGCTTATGACTGAACACGAAAAATGAGTAGCACATCGTGAAACAATGACTGGGGCGTACCACTGGGATCTGATAGCTCCTTATCCGCGGTGCATATGGGCACATGATGGGAAAGACACGGGCCTCAAGCTGGCTGACCACATGTCCTTTGATGCAGTCTCTGCATATTTGGTGTCCACACGCCTCGACCTCCGCGACGTCTTCCTCTGAGCAGTCGTCGAAACAAATCTTGCATTGGAACATCCCCACACAAGAGAGCTGCTGAAGCTGCAAAAGACAAATATGCATCTTCGTCGTCGTAGCTCTGCTGCATGAGAGACGCAATGGCATGGTCGCTCAAAGCAATGCCCCTCCGCCTCTTCATCGTCCAAGATGTTTGCCGTGTTGGATGATAGTGGCCTTCGCGGTCAAGGCTCCTGGTAGACGTAGTATGGAGACCGAAAGGGAGGCTCCCTTCTCGTCGAGATAAAAAGTTTCGCTTTGTGATCTCTACAATGTCCAAGTTTAGCAAATGCAAGCTGCCGCTAGGAATCATCTACCATCGTGCGCGAATTTGTCTCGAGCTCATCAAGAGCTTGTCGGAGATGAGCTAGGTCTTCCACGATCGTGTTCCGCACGACCTCAAATCCTGAATCTCAGTAAAATGAGGCCATGTTCGAGCCGCCCTGTGGCCCTTGTCCTGAGCTTTCCATGCGGTGAAAGAGGGTAGGTCGGGGCGAGTGGGGGGCCCGGCGCCCGGAGCCTTCTGCGACGCTAGCAAACATCACGTTCCACAGCTGAGCTAACGAGCAAGAAAGTGGAGTTGGCCTTGCAAGGTGGTCAGGCCATGCTAGTTATATGGAAAGTATCGCTTTAAGGCATGCATAGAAGGCGTGGTTAGAGGCACTTCGCGCAGCTGTGGCAGAAAACTCATGTATGGCGACAAACCCGACGCTTGAACTGGGCAGAGACCAAGCTCTGCAGGCAATAAGCTCAGGCCCCATTGATCCTCAGTATATGATGAAGTGAGATGAATTCCCGTGTGGGGTGCAAGGGCAGAGTTCACGCTGTAGAGATATCGGTGAGCACTGCGTAGCTCATTCGGTAGCAAAAATCGGGGCTCGTTACCAAGCATTCCGCGATAGACGGGAATTATTTGAATGGGGTGAGGAGGACGTGGTCGTGTTGTGAACCCTTGTAGCTCGGAGTCAGCTGAAGCGTTGAATAATCCAAATAATGACTCGTCTCACAGGCCATGGACTTCGACGATGGAGACGAACGCGGCTACTCTCGGATCAGACGCCACAAAGCGTTTGATAAGCGCGCAACACGGCCAGCCACTGCGTGTGGCGTGACTCGGGCATGACCCACGTAAATGTAGACCAGCTGCATAATAATATTATGCGAAAAAAATAGCTAATACCGGCGCAAATATGAGAGGTTTTTTTTTTAAAGCCGTGACCATGGTGTGTCCGAAGACAGGCAAGACAGAATGACAAGGGGTACAAAGCAACCCTTCACCGTGACAGCTCCGAGTCCCCGGCCGAGTATTGATTGAACACATTTATCCCAATCTGATGTAGGAGCTCATTGTTTAAGGCTGATGATGATTTACACTGTAGATTAGTAGTGAATATAAAGGGTGTAAAATAAACGACTCACTCGTCATTCTTCCAGGCATACGTTCTTCGATTACAACCAGGACACATTACCGAAAGTGTTTTGGAGACGCGCCTTCAGACCTGGTTCAACCGACGTGGTTCCTAAGGGGCAGCTTACTACAAGACGTGTGTGCCACAGGTGTCGATAGTGACGCTTTCAGGCTCTGTCTGGCACTGACGTATTGCAGATCTCGCACTCAAGCATCTTGACGCGAGGGCGGGACACTGCTCCATAACAAGACGCCAGTTTTCCTCGTCGCTACATCTGCTGATGCTGTAAGGGGCGATGGCTAAATGGTCGTCGGCTTGCTGTGTCCCGTGGGCTCGGTAGAGATTCTCCCGCCTTGCTGATGCACGATGCACGAGGCGGGAGCGAAGCAGCCTGAGTAGAAACTGTGTTCGGAGAGGTGAAGCAGCATATGGGCGACGAGAGGTGCGCTGCGCTGCAGACAAAAGGATACTGCAGCGCGTGTGATGGGGTTCGGGGGTTTTTCGAAGACGAGGCATGTGAGCCGGTGAGGCCAAGGAGGCTGCTCCCTTGCTGCCCAACCCAGGACATGATTCCCGCCGGTTTCTTTGCCCCTCGAACGCGGCCCAGTCGTGGACCGTCGCCAGTGTGAGTTGTCTCTGGGTAGCTTCCGCCCGCGCATGCTCCAGCCGTTCGATCGTCTGCCGCATGGCAGCGACCTCGTCGGCTTGGGCTTTGCTACTTTGCCCTAAACTCAGCAAGCTCTGAGTGCAATGAAAGCCACTTGAGACTTGCGTCCATGGCGGCTGACTTCCAGACGTCTGTACCCTGACGTGCGATGTCCTGCGCGACAAAGATATGGCCAGATACTTGTCCCAGTAGCTGAGCTTGCCACTGGACTTCCTGATCCACGAGTAGCGAGCGATCATAGCTGAGTAGTTTTAGTGAGATACGTAGCCGTCTCCTCGAGGGAAGAGTTGAAGATGAACGCCGCTCCGTCGGGATGGAGGCCAGGGCGCGGGTGTGAATCGAAAATGATGAAGGCGTTGGAAGGGGGACATATGAGATAGAAGCAGGCGATGATCTCGGGTGGGCGGGTGATGATCACACACGCAGAACGACGGTGGTTGATGCTGGTTCTCTCGAGTGCGACTAGACCAAGTCAGGAGAGCACTTCGTTTGCAATCGTAAACCACATACCTCAGAAGCCTGGTGAAAGCACCTAGACTGCTTGTCGTGAATTCGGTGAAGACGTGAAGAAGGGACCGGGCTAAATATTGGGGCTTGTAATATATCCTCGACGTCAAGATGCACCGAAGTCGGCCATGACGCGCAGATAGCAAGTACCTCGTCCCTCCTGTGGTAGGAAGTCAGATTTTACAGTTATCGGGAGAGAATTGAAAATTCCCCACATCCATGGTGTGTTCTCTCCTGCATGAGAGCTTCTAACAGTTTTATTTTCGCGGATACCTTCGCTTTCGTTAGCCAAGACAAGCCTTGCACAATTCATGGCAATGAGACCGCAGGCTGAGACACCGCCAGCTCCAGTGTATTGGCTGCGGCCATGAGAAACAACGAAGTTGTTGAACGGGCCTGGAGAAGTCTCCGCGGGAATGGAGGTCGAGTGTCGTTGAACCATAGTAGTCAGCTTGTCAAGGTGTGAGTCCAATCGCTGGCTGCAGATATATCGAGGCATAGCCGATATGCCGCGTTTCCTAGTAACCTACTCCACACGTGGATCGTGATCGCAAAGTAGGGCAGCAGCGTGTACAATGCGCGTTACAAGGCCGTAGTACGCATGTTCCTTGGTCAACGGGATAGGCGGGGGCTGTGAAGTGGGCACAAAGTTCAATAAGGATGGTCAGAACTCCCAGACCCGAACGATGAAGTCAAAGAGTATTGTCTCCAACGGGGCGTAGAATTCAAGTAAAGGACGTATCGCTTGCAAAGCAGTAGCTATGGTGTACAACCTTGGTCTTCTCTTCGCCGCAGCCTACAGCCCATACGGCTGGAGTACATGCGGCATATGAACGTGTTCAGGTTGGCCACTGATGTCTGCGCGATAGCATAGTTGATGGAAAAAACTGTGTATTTCGATAGGAATATCAAGCTCACGAACGTCCTTCAGCCATACGGTGAGCTCGTCTCTGGTCGATTAATCGACACATGTGCAAACATCTTTTCACCATCCGAGCAGTCTGTTGACCACAAGCCAAGGTCATAGTCGCATGCACTCCCGTGCCGTTGACTCGCTCGGTTTTCCATGTCTCTGCGAACGCACTTATGAATAATATACGCGCGCTGCGCGTGGGCTTCATGTGTTCCACTATCAAATTCCACGACTTCGAGTGATAGCCCGAAATCGGTCATAACGTTGAAAGGGCAAAGTGTCGAAAAAAAAGGGTGTGCGAATACATATGGTTTGAAACCGCGCCACGTCGCGCCGATGTGTCATCGATTTCAAAGTCAGCATCCAGGCGCTTGTACAGCTTCGCCCTCCACCATCTCCTGCCTTCGATGCAAAACTCGCTTGTTATGCGAACGTGAGTAACGTAGATCTGTGAGCTTTCCCTACTCGTAAGAAATTGCTCAAAAAACATGTAAATGGTTTAGCTTTCCTATTAGGAATTATTCCGTAAAATCCCGACGAAGATAGTCCTGTTGCTCAATTTCTGGCACCAATCGTCAACTTGTCTTCCGAAGTGCAATGTAGCTCGTCTCTTCAGCCTCAATCGATGATCTAGGATGTACCGGCTCCGCCCCTGATGGAGGCGAGTCAGAGGCCAAGGCAAGCGTGGCGACGGATTTGCACCAATGCTGGCTCTACCACCCGCATCGTGGCGCAATAGCGATTTCAAGGTTGCTTCCGCGATGATTCCTACTACATCTACGGAGGCCGAGGAAATATGACTCCTATGAAGAATTGATGTCACCTCTCTACTTAAGCAGATATTCGTGGCAGAGCATAGTCTCATCCTCATCACCGTCATGTCTGCAAAACAGCCAGCCTACCTACGTCTACGGTGCCCATGAGTCCACTCTTAGGAACCATGAATGGCGCACCGTCTCCAACTCTGCCGCTTATGTTATTCCCTTCCTGAAACCCGACCTCAAAGTACTCGACGTGGGTTGCGGACCTGGCACCATCTCCATCGACCTGGCTTCAAAATACATCGCTCAGGGGCACGTCACAGGCCTCGAATATAGTCCCGAGGTCGTCGAACGCGCCAAGAAGCTTGCAGATGACCAGAAAGTTACGAACGTCACATTCCTCGCGGGCGATGCGCACGCGCTACCTTTCCCTGACGCGACATTCGACCTCACACACGCGCACCAGGTTCTCCAACACATCTTGGACCCGCTCCTTGCTCTCCGCGAGATGCGCCGCGTCACGAAGCCCGGTGGATTTGTCGCCTGCCGCGAGAGCGACTTTGGCGCGTTCTCTTGGTTCCCCGAGAGCCCTGCAATGAGCGAATGGGGCGTTCTCTACCAACGCGTACAGCGTGCGAAACAGCGGCGAGCCTCTCAGCGGGCGCCGCCTCAAGGCGTGGGCGCGCGAGGCGGGTTTGACCCCCTCGAAGATCGTCTGCAGCGCGGGTACGTGGCTGTTCAGCACCGCCGAGGAGCGAGCGTGGTGGGGGAACATGTGGGCGGACCGTCTCGTGAAATCCGACTTCGCGAAAAAATGCTGCAAAGCTAGGTGTGTCCGAGGAGGACTTGGCACGTCTCTCGGAGGGATGGAAGAAGTGGGCTGCCGATGAGGATGGCTGGTTTGCCATACTCCACGGTGAGATGGTCTGTGGTGTTTAAGCCAGGACATTCTGTGATATTGTTCTTGTCCGGGTAATTATCTTTCCTCTTTGTTGAGGCGCGCCGCCGTTAATGTTAAGTCATGCTTGATACAGATAATTTGGACCGTGTAGTGGAATCAGTGCTCAACCACTCGTCACCCAGACCTATAAATCATTCAGTTCGGTGCGGGAGGAGCGATCTTCGATACAGCAAGTGTTGTACCATTGTATCCAATAGCCTCAGTTGTTTCATCACAAAAACAGTCACCCACACAATAAAATCAAATGTCTCGTAACGCATATTAGAGCCGCCCTGCTAGACACTATCATTATGTGGGCTGATTAATGCTTCTGTGTCTTCCGCGGAGCCACGGTCTGCCGTGCGCCTACGGTCATGGTTCTCACTTCTCATCCGGCCTTTTTACTCCTTGATTCCCACTGAGTGCTGATGCGATTCTCTTCCGGTGCCCCTTGCGCATTCAAGTTTGTGGTTGTCGCTTTATAGGCCCCTTGCTTAGAACCTCCCGCACCATGTCTACCTCTCAGCAAGCGACATTTACTCACGGTCACCATGAAACAACCCTCAGCGCATACGAGTGGCGCACACAGTAGCCAATTCAATCGCATATGTTATCCCTTACCTCAAACCCGAATTCAAGATCCTCGATGTATGGAGGATCGGGTCCAGGCAGTATCACCATTGACCTGGCCTCAACATACGTTCTCAACAAGAGGAGCACGTTACATGGGCCTGGAATAGTACAGTGCCGAGGCTGTCGAGCGGGCTCGCAACCACGCATCGGATCGTAAACGTTACCAACGTCACATTTCTCACTGGCGACGTGTTCGCGCTACCCTTTGCGGACGCGACGTTCGACGTTACCCACGAGCACCAGGTGCTCCAGCACATCGCGGACCCACACCTCGCGCTCCGCGAAATGCGCCCGCGTCACGAAGCCCGGCGGCATCGTCGCGGCGCGCGCGAGTGCGACTTTTCGACATTCACGTGGTTCCCCGAGAGCTCTGCGATCAGCGAGTATTATTCAGGGGGGGCTGCCCTCCTGCAGTCGCGTCCAGCGGGCCAACGGAGGCGAGACCGATGCCGGGCGTCGTGTCAAGCATGGTGGGCGCGCCAGGTGCGGGCTTCGACACAACGAAGGTCGTTTGTAGCGTGGGGACTTGGCTATTTAGCACCCCCGAGAGGCGGGCGTGCCGTGGTATGGAAACATGTGTGGCGATCGCACCGTGCAATCCGACTTTGCGAAGGGTGTCGTAAAGAAGCAGGGCGCGACCCATGAGGACCTAAGACGCATATCGGAGGGATGGAGGAAGTGGACGTTTAATAAAAAGAAAAAATTAGTTTTTAGAGGAAGACGGATGGTTCTGCACGATGCATGGCGAGCTGATTTACCGCGTTCCAGAATAGCAGTCAATTTAGATTCATGTTTCAAGTCGAATAGAAGTACGGCAAGTTCGCGACTACGTTGTTTGAATGAAGCCTGAATTATATTTATTGCACCATTTGTCCTCGTACCTTGTTTTTGCAGTTGCTGACGATACAAGTGGAGATTGTCCATCTTGCGGCCTACGCCGCTGTCTCGTCGCAGCGGCACACATAGAACACATTCGAAAAAGTCGCCCTACTTCCGTGTATAATAGGCCGCAGTGATCATGGATCAAACTCTAGTCACCAAATCATATATCAGCCTTGTTGGGTTCGGCTAAATTTCTTGTCCTTCTACTGCCATGAGCTCCCAAGATTCTTCAGGTGATATTTTTTGCCCAACTCAGCAACTCTGCAGGTACACCGCGAGGAGCGTCAAATGAAGATATTGACGCATGGCTGCAAACACGCGTCAGAGGTGCCGCGCACTGAGGAGGGAGTTCCGCCAACAATGGATTCAAGTCGCTTTGGAGAAGCTAAGCGAAGAAATAAAGGTGGGCGATGAAGGAGGACATTGGCGAGCGACTTTCAGTTGGGGTTCGGCATGAAAGTCCTGACTGGATCATACTCCAGAATGTAGGAATCGTGAGCTGAGTTTCAATCCGGAGTGGTCACTAGACAAGCAGCTGCGCGAGCATACTATCGAAGATAAAGACGAAGTGGGGCTACCAGGAGCTTGTTGAAACGATTAAAAGAGGATCCATGACAGTGAGCTGGAATTTAGCCGATCTTCCAAAACGACATGATCCAAACATACGAAAACAAAAAAAGGACTGCGAGTAGACGGTACGGACCTAGAAGTTGATAGTGGAGGGGTGGATTATTCGCCAGCATTTATTTTGGAGTTTAGGAGCTAACTGAGTGCAAATTCCTATGTATGGGTAGGCGAGGACCGCGCCCAAGAAACGATGAACGCCCCGATCGACAGATACATGACATGTCTCTGGAGGATTTACAAGGTTCAGCTATCTTCATTGCCCTCCAGCACGTTTGAAAACTGAAAGCCTGGAAAATGATATAGAGGCGATGAGGGCCACGAAAGATCGTGCGGCACAACTGCTGGCCGAAAATCCGCGACTGGCCAAAGCCGGAGGAATCGCCCTCATGGTTGGTGGTGGGCGTTTGTGATCGTCCCCGCCGCCACGGCAGCGTGGTCCTTCTTGCTGCGGGATTTGGACCCCTCGGTCCCATTGCGGGTATTATTATGTCCCCCCTATATTTAATCATGGTCAAGGATGCTTACTATGAGACAAGGTACACTTGCTCCGTTGATTCAGTCCGTGTTTTATGGCGCACAAACTGGAGGTCCTGTTCTCTATAATGCAAGCGGCAGGTATGAGTATCGTTGCGCCCATTGCCACCTGAGGCTTGGCCAGACAAAAAAACCCGGGCGCGCCATTGCCACCGGCTTGGCCACAGTGACCGCGAGTATTGGAGCTTGGTTCGGATTTGGGAATAGGCCTACGGCGCCTGCCGCAGCAGGTGGATCTGGCGGATACACCTACAAGCCCGGACGACAAGGATACACCTACGAGCTCTGACGACAAGGATAGTTCTCTCCAGTAGCAGACCAACAAGGTAGCGGCAGAACATGTGCCTACACGCCTTCGGTGGTGGTTTTGCTGCTCTGCTGAGTAGCTTCGTGTGCCCTGCAAGATATCATTACGCTGTAAATGCAGATCTGCGGCTCCAATTAGGACAGCGATTCCAATCTTGAACGTGGAGGAAGGGATGATGATGAATGCGTCTAGAAACCTGTATGCATTGCATTGATCGTATTATACTTGATATTGAGCATATTATACAGCCTCTCTCCTCCGAGGCGTCGCACGAAGAATATCAATTCCACCCTAAACGAGGGTGTTAGATAACATCTAGAAAGGAAGGCAAGACAACGTGCCGAAGAATCATCTCTGCAGCCTCACTGGCACTGAGCACGACTTGGACGCTTGAGCTTGTAGCTTTCCGTGATGCCGAGCTCCTTCATAGAGCCGACGATGCCCTCGTTCATGTCTACGATTCTCGTTAACATATATACGCCATTTAAATAAAAACGGGACACCTACTGAGGCCCGCGTCACGCCTGGCCATCATCAAATGTGCCGCACGGAGCTTCGCAACGAGGTCTGACGAGTCGTAACCTGCTGTTGTCGGCAAGGATGGTTGGCATCTGGCGAAGCGCTCTCGGGCTGCTGAAAGCCTCTGCGGCGATCGCCTTCTTGCCCTGCACCTTGCGCGCCTCCTCCTCGACGGCGCAGCTCATAGAGCATCTCCGAGCACCCACCGACCGCCGAGCACGACGCGCGTTTCTTTGACCGTCTGCGACAGGACAGAGAGCGCGTCGTGCAGGGAACGCTCCGCCTCGTGTCGATCATCTGGTTAGTTGAACCGCGAAGAACAACTGTGCAGGCTTCTCCGGCCGCGACGGCCAGAGAATTTGATGAGCTAAAACACGTTTTGAAACCATGAGCTAGCTGGTGACACAAAGCACGCCGAAGCCACATACCTTGTCCTCGCCGATCATGATTTCCTCGATCAGCTCGCACGACCCAAGCTTGACAAGATCTGGCCGGTCGAAAGTGCTCGCAATTTCACCGCCAGTGACTAGCGACAATCGCTCGACACCCTCGAAGTCTGCGGTGCTCAATGACCATAATGCCTTTTTCTGCGAGAAGGGATTCCGGTAGTTGTAGATAAGCTGTCGGTTGACGAAGCCAGTTGATGCCATGCGCAGCGATGGCGTCGACCTTGGCTTTCATTTTTTTCCTGCACGAGAATGAGCGATACATTGGGAGATAACTAGGTGTCACTCACGCGCTCGGCACGTTCGCGAGTTCGGCGAGTTTTCCTGTGCTGTCTACCTTCAGGCGCGCACCAAAGACCTTGATTTTGTCAGTGTCCATAGCTAGACAAAATAATTAATCGTGATGCCATTGGTCGGCAAAGGTTTTGACGTACAGGTGGTTGGCAATCATAATTTTGGCATTATTCGAGGCGTTTTGGAGAGTTGACGGCGATCGTCTTGTCAAGAATGAAGCCTAAGAGAAATTAGCAATAAGTTGATGGAAAGGAGTGCACACTTACCCTCATCCAAGTATGAGTCCGTCAGCTTACCACCGGCCTTCTTGATTATTTGGATGTGTTCCAGGTCAGTGATCCCTGCCTGTTCCGGACCGTGAGACGCGACTCAAAATCGGTGTGTAGGACCACACACCTTCAGCCTCAAAACCGCGTCGACTGCAAGGTTCGCGAAGTAATTTGTCTTCCTTGTCCTTTGTGATAGTACTTTTTGAAGATAGAGTAGTCCTCGCAATATTGAACAGGTCTTGTCTGAACTGCGCCGCGTCTGATCTGAAGCCTGATTTCGGTGGAATGTACGCGGGCAAGCATATTTCCAGACTCACGAGTGATCTTGGGCAGATTTCTCGAGTGCTTTTCAAAGCAGCTATACTGGCGATGCGGTAGCCTTCGATGATCGTCTGTGGATGAATTTTTTTGTGCCACTCCAGCTTCTCCGCTTCCCTCAACAGCTCTGCCGCCGCCAGCACACACACGCTCCGTGGTACCATCGCCAACCTCTGTCATCCTGCACTTTCGAGATATTGACAAGGATCTTGGCAGCAGCGTTATCAAGTTGTATGTGACTTGAGAATGTCGTGGCACCGTCATTCGTTACTGTGATGTCGCCTGTGGATGCTGACTGGAGAATCTTGTTCATGCCCTTGGGGCCGAGAGTCGATTTGTGACAAGAGATCGCCCCAATGCAAGCGCACCGACGAAAGAAGAGAGACGTGCATTCTCCGCCTTCTCCTCTGTTGCCTGCGGAGAATCTCGTGTGTGAGTATACTGGTGAGAAAACACGCGAGAATAAGCACACCTCAGCACCAAAGATGTTCATAGACATGGCGAGTAAGATACAGTTCCAAAGTGTATGTAAAGGACTTGTCGCGATTCTCGACTGAGTAGCGTCTATCTACAAAATGGGTATATAGTTCGCCACGCTAATAACGGCTTCCCTAGGCGCGGAGATCAAGACGCGATGCAAGTATCCGAGGAAACGACCTGCGGTGCATCATACACTTACACGTCGACCTCCGCCTCACCTTCTCTCGCCGCCTGCGCGTCCTCCACGTTCTCTCAATCTCTTGTAACGATATAATACTTCTTCATTCTTCCTGAACACCGCCGCTGGGCCATGTCGGCTGGTGTCCGCTGTCCGCAGGACGGCATCCCCGCCTCCCAGTCACCTAACGCATGGCTGCACCGAGGTTTCCTAATCCAAAACATGAACATCTCGATGCTGACTGAACGTAGAGCACGCGGCTTCAAGAGGATATGTGCCAGGCCGTAAGGACTCACCCACGCCCCTGAGGCGTCAACTTGACGTCAGCCGAGTGGAAGTTGCTCGGTGTTGTGGATGTCTCATAGCGTTGGTGTACGCTTATTCCGTCTCTCAAAGCCGGACTAGTGTAGTGTGAGTGTCATCTCTCTGCGTGCGAATCTCCACATTTTTTGCTACTAACACATGGCGTTTGACGCTTCAGCTGGCATGTTGCTTGCGCGGCAAGCCCTCACCGCGAACGAACGGTACGCGATGGGGACGTATTCGCACCAGTGGCTCAACATCTGTATTTGATAGGTTTGATGAAGTTCACTTTGGCAATTTCATGCCTCGAAGTACAGGAAAAGTCGTCGTATTTCGTCGATCGTGCATCCACCTCTCGCCGAAGCTTACTCTCATACACTCTGCTGAGCTCGGTTTCTGGTTATAGACGGCAACTCATCGACGATTTCAAGGACATTGCAAAGTGAGCCTGGTCCGTGAAATATGATGCTTAAGATAATATATTCTCATTTCAAATAGAGTATCTACGAGAATGGACCTATGTGGCGATCCTGCGCCTCGTCCCCGCCATGCTTGGAGTCCTCACCGTTCCCCTCATCGTATCTGACGCTTCGCGCATTGGACTGTCGCGCACCACAGCCTCGTGATGGGCAGTTCCTTATTTTCACTCACCTTCGAAACAGGGCATGATAACTCAATTCTCGGAATATTCCTCCTCGAATCCCCATTTTGATGTCTTCTCTAACCGCACCATTCACTGTGTGTGTCACGTCTGGAACGAGTGCTTCTAGCACGTGAAGGACAAACGCATACGTCCCTGTACGGACGGGTTGTGGGCGATGGCTGTTGCTCACGGGTCTCACGGGTGAGGATAAGGCACTCACTGTGCGCCGTATTGTCCGCTGTAAATTGGGGGGTCGGCTTCTCTCGTCACAATGGCGACGGTTGTCCTCCCGCTAACGATTAGCAGACTGTGGATACTTCCGTCGGCAGTCTGCGCTTCTCTCCTAGACTATGGATGAAGCATTTGCATGGCTCAGTGTGCGATTACATGTCCTCATTGCCATCCTATCATCTTCTACATGTTCAGTTCTGGATTCACTTCGTCGATTCCTGTCCAACTCAGGGATGGCGATGGCTTCATGAGTTCAGAGTTCCCAACACGACCCTCCGGAGGTACGCCCCACATGCTGACACTAATGCTTGTGTAGACCCTCTACTTTCGTCGAGACTAATTAAAGCTGACTTGGTCATAAAGATGTGTCGCCCGTTCGGATCGACAATTTCGATTCGACATGTGAACACGCAGGGTGGATACCTTCACTCGGCACCCTCATAACTATCGAACTGGTAGTCAGCGTGAGTAAAATTGGTCAACCAGTCGAGGCAATGTCGCACTAAAAACACTCCCTAGAGCATACAAATCCACACCCTCTACCCGTCCATCGCGTGCTGATTGCAAACACATCGACTTGTGGCGGATTGTCAACGGTACTTGACTGTGGTGCAATCCTATAAAACGACTGGGATGGCGACCCAATTTCATACATCAAAAGCATCGCGAATTCGGGGTGGAAGCTCAGCCATATCTCGAATCGAGGAAATCCCTACACTCGCACGATTTCCGCCCACCTGTGTCGCATGCCTTGTGTGATTTCGCAGCAAGAAGTCTCGAGTTACGGTCATGAACATGACTTCGTGTGGAGATGCAAAACGAACGACTGGATTGTCGAAATTGTCAAGGGCGACAAGCGCGATCCCAGAGTCCTGGAACGCGCGTAAACGCCTGAATGGTGAAGACTCACTTTCAGGGCTGCGACACGCGCTCACTGGGTGCTATTTGTTCTCGCACAAGGTGAAGCTTCCTGAGTGGGCGTACGAACAGCAGGAGGTTACTTGCAACAAAAATGCCCCGTGATGGCGAAACTCGTTGTGGTATGTTGAGACAGCTGATCATACATAAACTGTAAGTCATCATTTTTTTCCTCGTAATGCGCTTATATATTTGCGGACAGGTGCCGCGATAAACGCCCCGTAAGTGTCAACTTACAAGAAGCCGAGCTTCTTCAAAAAGATTTCTGGGAGCTGCAACAGGTCATGTGATATCACCAACGCCGGCCTCACAGATCGTCACAACTTCGACTCTCGGGGCCCGTACGCCTGGCCTCGTCTCCGCTGCCGCGGCATCGTGAGTCGCAGAACAACCGTCCAATATTTCCACACTGAACTCTCTTCAGTAAGAACTTCTGGTCAAGGACCACCGTCAGATTTTTACCTGATGGGTAACCCTATCATCTGGTGGCTCAGCAGCGCCGCTGTTTTCCAGCTACCATGGCTGTAACGAGGCTTCCTCAGTCTTCGTGCGCAACGTGGCTTCCGCGACTTCGAGAGTAGTAAGTCGACTCGCTAAGTTGCCTCGTTCATCGTACGAACGTCTTCATTCTAGCCAAGTGGTCAAGTACGACACCCTGTGTGGCTTTCTCTTCATTGGCTGGGCCTTGCACTATCGTTACCATTCTACCTCATGAACCGACAGCTCTTCTTACACCACTACTTCCCCCGCGCTCTACTTCTCTATTCTCCCTCGCATGCAGTGTTCTTCGATCTCGTCACATCAACCTTCGCGCCCCGTGTTTCGCCTGCAGGATCGCCGCCGTCTTACTCGTGATCGAGCTATTTGGAACTAACGTTTACTTCAGCCCTCTGGTCTATGGTAACACGTGGACAAAAGGGAAGTGTAACAGTGCGAAATGGCTGAAGACATGGGACTTCTCGTGGTACGTCTATAATTACGATTATAACAGTCGACCGCTCACTCTCTTCTCATAGCGGTGACTTCTACGACTCGGTGTAGATAACCCACAACTAGTCCAATCTGAGTAGATCCCTGACCTTTGTGATCACAGTACTCGCAGTACGGCATTGTCGGTGGTGCGGCCACCCCCTTCCAATCGGCTGCCGTACCTAGCGTCGGTGGACGTGGTGCAGTGCACCAAGAGGTTGTCAAGGGAGCCGGTAAACGTCCCCGACGCTGATCAAGCTGACACAACCACGATTGATTTCGAATTCGGTCTGGCCGAACCTGGTCGCGATATCTTCGCCGATAAGAAACATGCGCAGAGCGACTCTCGTGTGGTTCCACAGCAGCAGGAGAAAGCCGACCAGGGAGAAGTACGGCACTCAAGTCGGAGGAGCAAAAGGAGTCCACAGAGCCGAAGGTGGAGTCGACAACTGCCGCCCCTTCCAGTTCCTCCGAAAGCTCCAGTGTACTAGAGGAGAGTGAAAGTGCTAAGGAGTCGCAGATCTACTGGTGTTTAGTGGTGGATGAAGTAGTGCAAGGTGCACCCCCGGAGGACGAAGCGGAAGCGGATCGGGCTCGCAATGAGCTATTCCCCGAAGAGGCTGAGGCAGTAAGGCTGACAAAATGGGACTCTTTTTCGTATGTTTCGGATTTTACTACTGTAATCGCTGCATATCGTTTCTGCTATATATGTAGGATTTTCACCTATCATCACGGACTTTTATTATTGTCTTTGTGGGCTCCTTGACTACTGACGCGCAGAGTGTGGATGGAAGAGAGCGCTGAATCCAGCGTTCAATCAGGTCGTCGTGTAAACCATGTCCTTGACCGTCTGGAGACTTTTCCGGACCCTTTCTGGTGAGTTTCCGTTGATTACATGATGTAGGGGTATGCTTACACGACAGTGTACAGAGGAGGAGATTGTCGAATGCGTTGCAGTTTACTTGAGTTATGCATTTAAGCAAGGCAGGTCGGCCTTATGCTGTCTCGTTTATTGCTCCTCACTGCGTTATGGCCGATTCACTGATGTAGCCTGGTCGACTATACCGACACAGCTTATGAAAGCCAACGTCCTATGCGTCCTGAACGGCGATCGCACCCTAATTCAAACCCTTATACGCGCTTACGTGAATGATGCTAGAGTAGGGCGGCCAGAGCTTTGGGTCGCAACTTTGGATGACAAGGGTATTGTCGGCGTGGCACTCTGGTACGGACCGGGTACCCTAGTTTCCTCGGACGTCGTGAGTGTCGGCTGCTGCCCTCGATCACACCACGTCTTTACCTTTACCTTGGATGACGCTCCATAATGCACTACAGGGAGGGGGGGGGTGGGGGGGGTGGGGGGAACAGCGAAAAGCCGGTTTGGTCCTCAAGTGATGGCAAATTTGCCAGAAGAACAATGCCAGTCGTGGTGGAAGATGTAAGATATACCTCTACCGTAATCCTTTCTTTTGACTTTACCAGGGAGAAGTATAGTGGCAGCATATAACGCAGCTCGAGCCACAGCTTTGGGGCCGGATGTAGTGTCGCGATGGCATTATCACTTGTGGACTCTTGGGGTACGTCCAGATCACCAACGCAAGGGCGTCGCCAAAGCTTTACAACAAACTGTGGAAGACATAGTAAGTTCAGGATCACTATTGAGCAAAAACAAACAATTAAGAGAATGTTAGGCTAGAGAACACCAACTTTGCTATGGTGGTTGAAGCCAACAACGAGCGAAATGTGAGCCTAACTCCCTCACCCTTGTGTTAGTTTTGCCTCGATAGTGTGATTGACATGACGCTAGGTCGCGGTATATGAAAGGTCTTGGCTTCAAGACCATGGGTAGTGGGAAATATCTGAAAGCGAATGGGGAGAGGACGGCACGATTTTGGGAGTTCATAAAATGGCCCGTGATATCTATCGTCTGATCTGGACCGACTTCAGGGAAATATTCATTCGCAATTTGATAGACAATGAGCCGCCGTGGAGATCAGTCAGCAATGAGTCACTTCACCAAGCAACAAGCTCAATAAAGCGCTAGGTTCATGAACCGGTCTAATTCCACCTCCAGACCACTACCGCATCGTACTCATGGGACGTGGTAGTGCTGAGATTGTTAGAGCCTTCAGGTGAGTTTGCAGAACCGGAAACAGTGCGTAACCGTTACGCAACTCAATAATTCTTCAGAACACGAGATCAATGCTTGTGTGGAAGTTTTATACGCTAGGCGTTTGGCTATATGTGAGTTTCTAGGCTGTTGTATCTGATCCTGCTCACAGTTCTATCCTCCGAATAGAGGGAGATCACTACCATCACTCTCTGGCAGGGAGGTTGGATTTAATAAAACCCCTGCTACGCGCTTACGTGGACGCAGCCAGAGTAGGAGGTGAGCTGTGGGTCGCCACCCTGGATGGGCACGGTATCATCGGGGTTGCTCTTTGGTACGGGCCAGGGACCGCGTTTCTCGCTACGTGAGTATAAGGATTGGGCTTGAGAACGCATTTGGCTCATAAGGTTTCTAGAAAGGACCAGCGGGATGCTGGATGGGACCAGCTGATGGCTCAGTTACCCGAGGACAGAGTTGCCCTGGTGGAATAGCGTAGCCATTCATCCCTCACTGTTTTAAGAATGGCGTCATTGACGACATCGTCACAGTACATCAAGGCATGGGACACTGCTCGGACTACCATTCTCGACAGTAACGTTGCCCGTGATGGACATCACCTGTGGATTCTTGCCACGCATCCTGATCATGAGCGTAAGGGTGTGGCCACTGCTTTGCTGCGCCCCGTGGAGGACATTGTAAGTTGGTGCCGCTAGAATAGTGAGCACATATTCTCACATCATGCATCATAGGCCAGGGAGCATCAGCTAGCCATCGTCGTCGAGGCGAATATTCCACAAAACGTGAGTGTCACGGATGCAGGGGAGGCTGAACAAAATTTCTGATGTGACATCAATAGATCCCACTATATGAGAGAAACTGGGCTTCACGAAGGCGGGGAGCATGAAAATATGTCCAGGCGAACGGGACAGAGGGCGAGATATGGGAATTCATCAAGTGGCCTTGATATGGATTGAAGGGGCCGAGTTTAGCACAACACCGCGGCGTTATTTACACACTGACATGCGTCAATATGTCTGTAAAGGCTTGCGAGGGATGAAAATGAAAGTCCATGGGGCTGAGCGCCACATGCCTATCGCGTGGTGCATCTCATAAGTAACGGTTTAGTCCGCGTTGGTTCAGATATTTAGCTTACGAAATAGAGAAATGTCCTTATCCACATCCCCACTCATACCCATCGCACAGAGAATGGCCACGTCGGCTACCCTATGGACGGCTCGCAGACATCTGACACAACTATTCAGCAATTGGTCATCAAAGACGCAGCTGCGCCTATTATTTTGGCGTATCATAGAAATACTGAAGGGCTTCACTTGGATAGCAATCCCACATCTTCCTGTTGTGTATCACACATATAGAAGCTCGAGCGATCTCGACCTCTACTGGAAAGCAGCAGAAGGAGGAAGCACGAAACTTCGTGCATCGAACGCCGCCAACGCACCGGAAGGGTTATCACTCGTCACATACTATGTGCCAAAGCTGCTCCCTGCCTATCGTGAGCCGCGAGTGAAAGACCCGGAGGGGAGAGAGGAATATCTCTCTCCGAAACTGTTTTGCAAGTGGCATCGGATGGTACATGCTGGCCCGGTACGTTGTAGCGCACCTTCGTCTCTATTTAATATCGACGACCAATAGCTACACCCCACGTTGAGGGAAGCGGAGCATTTGATCAAGCACTTCAGTGCGCGAGACCGACGAGAAATGAAACGCATCGCAAGGCTAGAGACCAACCGAGCGGTTTTCGACGCGGACAGGACATGGACGCCACGGTACCACCACCAGTGAAGGCATGGCTAGAGACCAAGGGGCCAGACACAGCCATCGTCCTTCGCCACCGATATCATTTGATTGCCTCGTACAGCGTAGCCGGCAGTTACTGCTGTCCCCGACGCATGAGGTTCCGCCGCACGCGCCGTCGTTCACCACCCGTGCCCTCGGTCTTGCCCCAGCGAAGGAACGGTACGCGCGCCTTCTCACGCCTGCGACAGCATCTTCGGTGCGGAAATCGAGCATGGTTGCCCCACACCGGTAGCTCCATCTCGCCCTTGACAAGCACACGCGGAGATGTACGCGCGAGGTATGCGGATGGAAGCGGCGTGAGGATGTGGCAGGGCGGCGGGTGTGTCCCCGTTGACGGAGCATACGAGGGCGAGGCCGTGGCACTGGGATGCAGAGGGTGGGGGTGTGGGGCATGCCTTGGGTGTAGGGGATGCCGCGTGTGTGATTGTTGTGTTAGTGGTTTCATGTCCGTCAAGCTCGAGCGCCCCAGGCTCGCAGCTTACAAGCGCAAGAACCGCACCGTTGAGCACGTGGTGTATCTCCGTAGGGACAACACTTCTGTACCAGGACCACAGAGCATGACAGAGTCCAGTGCGGAGTCGGAAGATAGTTCGTAGGGCAGCTGAGCGCAAAGAGGCAGTGAGATATCCCATGACGTAGCGTAAACACTGTGGAGTTGTGTTCTCGGGGGCGATGGCGGGAAGGTAGCGTGGAAGTAGGAAAGGATGGAAAGAACACGCTGATCGGCGGGTGTATATCTTTGTGACATGGCTTGAGAAGCAATGGCTTCCAATGAATACCTTTGAATTGACCCATCCATGAAGTCGAATGCAGTTGACGGATCAGGGTAATCGCTGGCTCGTGAAGCGACCAGTTGTTCTCGGGTTGGGGTGCCGCGAAATCGAAGATGGCGGAGGGTTGGACAAGTTCGACGATCTTTTGCGACAGGTCTGCACCTAGACCCTTCGTCCAGCCCATCATGTTCACAACCAGAGGTATGACGTCGATGATGCGACCGTCAACACCCTGGGCGTCCCCAGCTGTCCAGCGTATTGTATCTCGATGTTGTAGGTCTGCGCTAGCGCCCCTATTGCCTCCAAATACTGTGATGGGCAGTTCCGCGGGGTGGTCGACCCTATGTAATGCGCATGGCTCGGAATACTGGGATGCGTAGAGGGAGGTCCTGAAATTCAATTGAGTGACCTAAATGATGACGAGAGTAGGTTACATACCAAAAACCGGCTGGTCAAGGATATTGAGAGCGACCATTCCTCCTGGAGTGAACTCGGACTGACCAAGGTCACACTCAAGGAACGCCACCTGTTTGTACCTAGACTCATGAATAGATTGCGCAGATTAATAGACAATAAACCTACTTGGATAGCAGCCTATTGACTAGAGTCTTCGCAAAAGTACTCTTTCCCGTCTTTTTGGCTCCATGCACTACGAAGACGCGACGCGACGAGAGAGATCCGTCGTAGGGTCATTATCATCATCGATACAGGTAGCGTCAAAGAGAGCGTTTCCATGAAGGAGGAAGTAGGAACGGTTTGTGAGTCCGCAGAAGAGTATGTCACCTGCAGCCAACGCTTCAGTTTACGGTTTATCACCTGATGGAGCGCATATACTCACATAAATATACACCTTGCAGCCCGAGGTCCACTGAGGATTGATTTCTCTGCCACCTCGTAGGAGCAAAAACGTCCTCGAACGTTCGGCATACACGTCCTAGGCCTTCTACACCTGTCCTTAGCTCTTGTAGTAGGACCACAGCATCGCCTGAAGTGCTGGCCACATCAAATCGCACGGGTAAGTGAACCGGTCCATCCTTTTGGTCGTTTGGAAACAGGCTCCAGCACTGGAAGTGGCGCAGAGCGAGGTGCAAATATCCGATGGGTATGGCTTGAAGGAGCGAGCTGTACGCCATTCACAGAGACCACGCCGCGAAGAACTGTGAGGGAGTACGTCCCGAGAAGAGCCAGACGTTCCGTAGAGCGTAGTACAAGGAGCCTTGCGGTGGCTTTTGATGATAGGCTCATCGCATCCAACTCGTCAGGAGTGACGTTGAAGAAGTTTTGGTCCTGAACGGGACGATAAGTTGATAATATTTGGGGAGAGTCATCCCCTTGACGAGAAACGACTGGTATGGGGCCGAGCACAGCTTCTTCCAAAACAGCATCCCCCTCTTCTTCGTCTGAAGAGTCCTGCAGAGGTGCGCTGGGCGACCAAGCACGCCTTCGTGCTTTGGGAACTGCTCCTGGCTGAGGCAAAGGGAGGACGCTGTCCGAGTTGTCACCAGAGCTGCTGGAGTCGGACTCATCCTCCTCATCTGCAATGACAATCACATCATCCTGGTCCTTGAAGCTATCCTTCTCCGCAAAATACCTGGCAGGCTTTTGGTCCGCAAGCTTGTTCACCTTCCGCTTCTTCCTGGAAGGCTTGGGCGCCGGCGCAGAGGACTTGCGCTTCGACGGCGGCTTCACGCGTTCCTCGACATCCTCGGGCTCGGGGGACGGCTGCGGACTGACCTCTGCCTCCTGCGACGGCTTCGGCGGGGGCGCGTTCTGCTGCAGACGCGCTTTTCGCGCCCGCGAACCAGTGCGACCAGCGCTGAGCATGGAGGAAAGAAAGAGTGTAGGCGCCCACGTGGTGGCGCAGGCCCGTAAAGTTTCTCTGGTCGATTGATCACTCGGTTCTCTCTGCCTGTTCCCCGACCATGTCTGCCTCGACCTCAGCCCAGGACGCGCCTGCGCCTGCGTCGGTGCATCTTTGCTCGTGGTGTCATTGCCCGGCTTGCGCTCTGGCCTGCGCTCCGTATTGCCGTCGAACAGGGATGGGGCGGCCCCGATTCCGCTGAGAAGCGCACATGGATGCCTCCCGTCCATTGTCGATGCTTTCGAATCCGAGCATCCGACCCCTGACGTCCCGTACGTCGAGATGCAGCTTCTGCAGATCATGGAAGACGAATTCGAGACGATGCTGGAGGACGGGAGTGCTGAGGCCGTGGCGAAGGACGTGGTGAGGATATGGGAGGACGCAAAGCGTGGAAGCGACGAGGCGATCAAAGGGTTCGAGACCCAGGCGGACAAAGCCAAGGGTAAGAAGATTGAAGTTGAAGAGGTCGCAGGGGATGGGAGTGATTGGGAAGATGATGAGAGTGGAGAGAGCGAGGACGAGGAGGATGAGGCTCCAATGCTACTCGACTCTGAGCTGAAGTCTAAACCGGAACCGGAGGTCGATGAGGATGGTTTTACCATGGTCAAGGGGAAGGGTGCCCGCCACCGCTAGACATTGGATAGGAATGGCCTGAAAAGGTACGCGCAAATTGTGCAATAAACCTCACGCATAGCCGACTGAATACACTACATGTACAAGTATGATACAGAATACCCGCCGTAATGTTGCGAACATAAATACTGTGACCTTCGGGGCCGCCACCATCAAGGTCTTCATGCATTCTGGTGTCCTCTCCAGCCTTTTGTCGAACGCCATAGGCCGCCCATTCGGTGGGTGCGCCATATCGGCCAACTTCGCCTCCCTCATCCTCAAGACTAGCTGAGCCAAGTACGACGGCGTTACAACCAGGGGAATGTATTCTTCGCCTGGGGTTCCGCTGCGACTGGTGGACGTGCCGCCGCTCGCCACGCTCCCTAAGGCTTCGTTGTACACCATTCGACGACCGTTTTTGTACCCCGTACAGAGTCCCGGGAGAAGGCTGTGCGCGCAGAGCTGTCGTGACCGTCCTTGTATCTATTCCAGAGGGTGTACAGCGATATGATCTCTTGCGCGATGCTTGCTACCACTTCCATGTTTATGTTGAGGCCTGCGATGAATCCGACTATGTCTTGTGCGGGTTTCTTTGGGTTGCTTGTTGTCGATCGAGAGGAGCGACGTTGGATTGTTGGATAAGGATGAGCTTGACGGAAGCTGGGACGTGTGTGATTGGGTCGTTGTAACCGCTCACGGATTGCGATCGGATAGCTTCTCGCGTGGGACCGTGTAATACGAGAGTCAAGTAAAGAGCGGCGACCGCGATCATATGCGGGGGGTATAGCAAACACAAGTTTGAGCGGTATGTGTCGTTGATGATGTGCCTATGCAAATGTCAGCTTCGCATAATTGACCGGAACTGTCGTTTCCCAAACATACCAAGCTAGCTGCAAGGCAGGCTCTTGTAGCTCGAGCTTACCCTCGCCCTGACCCCCCAGTAACGGGGTCCGTCGATGCTTCCATGGCCCAGCTCTCCCGCTTCTGTTTCAGTGACAGCAGAGCTGTTCTCTTTGCCACAGAGCGTCATCAGTGTGCGGTATGGATATGGAATACGACGAGATCACACTCGAGGTCGTCGACAAGGTAGAACTCCATCTCTGCCAGCTTCGAGTTGTCTGAAGGGAAGGATTTGATGCCATTCTCTTCGTCTGATCATATCATAAGCTAGGCATATGTTATAATGCGGCGCAGTGAACATACTGCCAAAAAGTAGTCGCGCTTCGGTGACAACGGTCTTGATGTGTACGGGTGACTCCTCGGCTTTCGCAGCGACATAGCAGCAGGCCGCAACCACTATGAAACGGGTCCGGTGTCGCAGTAAGAGTTCTTCAAGTAGAAACGACGGACGAAGAAGACAGTCGCGGTGGCGATCACGCGCTGCTTAAAGTTCAACTTTCTGCCCAGATTTACGATGACTAGACGGACAATGATATCAAAAGCTTATTGTGGCTGCTGTGAACTTACGGTTGCCAAAGTATATATCGAGGAAGTCAAGTAGTTCGGGGATCATCCACGTATTGCACGTCCTCAAGACGGCGACTGCCTCACTATTGCTCGGTCGACAATCCATCGCTTACTCCTGCAATCTCACTATCAAATATGGACCGACGACAAAACGTATCACGTACTACTGAGAGCTGGCCCAAAAGTCAGTAGCCATTTGGGATGACCGCGGGGTGAGAGCGGAAGCACGCGGACTTCCTGGCGCGCGTCCGCGAGAGAGAAGCGTCGGGCCTCGGTTGGCGGCGTAAAATACCGTCGAATAATGACGAGCGCATTGAGGATATTGCGCGTATTTCGAATCGAACCCGCCGCCCCCGCATTCCGAATCGCACGCAATGGCACGACGACGCGGTTCGACGACCAAGGCCGGGCCATAGTGGACGCGCGGACCCGAGTCCGAACTGCTCCGAAAGCGGATATAAGATCACAGCGTCGCGTCTCACGCATCTTCCACCGGCACCGTCCCACGACACTCGTCGCCCTCCCCCACACATCCCCCACGACGCCCGCCATGTTCTCCCGCACAACGCCGCCCGCACCCTCTCCCAGGCCCGCCAGTTCTCGTCGTCCGCGGCAGCGGCGTCCAGCACAAGGTCGCCGTCCTCGGCGCCGGCGGAGGCATTGGCCAGCCTTTGTCCATGCTCTTGAAGCTTGAACAAGAACGTCACTTCCTTGAGCCTCTACGATATTCGCGGCGGGCGCGCCCGGTGTTGCTGCCGATGTTAGCCACATCGATGCTGCTAGCGAGGTGCGTCTGTGCGTAAACGCGTCCGGCATGAGGTGCTCATGGTCGCGCGACAGGTCAAGGGCTACGCTGCGGACAAGCTCGACGAGGCCCTCGAGGGTGTCAAGGTTTTGTCATCCCCGCTGGTGTCCCCCGCAAGGTGCGCTCTCATTCTCTGTGCTGCATGTATTGCTTGTACTGACCACCTTTTACAGCCCGGCGTACGTCGCTCGCCTTACTTTCCCCACATTTTCCGTACTAACCCCTATGAATAGATGACCCGTGACGACCTTTTCAACGTGAGTTGGCCGTTTTCGCATCATTTGCGTGTTCCTGACATAAGCGTCTAGACCAACGCGTCGATCGTTCGCGACCTCGCCGCGGCGGTTGCCCGCGTCGCCCCGGAGGCGCACCTCCTCATCATCTCCAACCCCGTCAACTCCACCGTTCCCATCGTCTCCGAGGTCCTGAAGAGCGCCGGTGTCTACGACCCTCGCCGCGTCTTCGGTGTCACCACCCTCGACGTTGTCCGTGCGCCCGCCGCTTCCTCTCCGAGGTCACTGGCGCACCCGTTGAGGAGACCGGTGTCACCGTCGTCGGTGGCCACTCCGGCTCGACCATCGTGCCCCTTCTCTCGCAGAACGCGCACGGCAAGGGCGTCAAGGGCGAGGTTCTCGACAAGCTCGTCAACCGTATCCAGTTTGGCGGTGACGAGGTCGTCAAGGCGAAGGACGGCGCGGGATCCGCGACCCTCTCGATGGCGTACGCTGGTGCCAAGTTCACCAGCACACTCCTCCGCGGCCTGAACGGCGAGAAGGGTGTAATTGCGCCCACCTTTGTCAAGAGCGACTTGTTTGCCAAGGACGGCATCGAGTACTTCTCGTCTAACGTCGAGCTTGGCGTAAGTGCGAGTATTGTAATGGATACTGCTCTCGCTAATGCTCGTATGATACATAGCCCAACGGTGTTGAGAAGATCCACCCTCTTGGCCCCCTCACTCCTGAGGAAGAGAAGCTCCTCGCTGCCTGCCTGCCTGACCTGAAGAAGAACATTGAGAAGGGCAAGGCCTTCGTTGCACAGTCATAGATCTGCTTGCTACATACTTCACGTGTAATCTAGTCTGCGGAGGTCAAAATTTGCTCTGGCATGAGCTTTACTTACTTGAGATGCTGGTGAACAGTATCAACAGTTGAGTATCTTTTCCTCCGGACACTGGTACCCTCATGCCCAGGATGCATCTGAAACAGGAAATCTTGCATGAGATTAGCAAGGTTTGTGAGATTTGCAAACTTTGTGAAATTTGTGAGATTTGCAATACAGTGACTTTCACATCAATTTGCAGTTGGCCTTTTTGTTCCCTTTATTTGTTCTGTACAAAGCACACCTTACAAGGTAAGAGCCAGGGTCACATCAGGCACTACATGCAGTGGTAGTGGCACTGGGGATTCTGTAGTTTTAGTCACTGAAATCATAGTAAAAACAGAGGTAGCATGTATATATTTTTGCCCCACTTGGCTGCTGAGCAACCTTGCTCTTCAATGGCATTTTTTGTGCCTATACAGAGCTTACTTACTATCCTACTGATGAAATATAGGAGCAATTTGGCATCATAATTGCTCCTTTTATATATCTACTCAATAAAAAAATGATTATACCATGCTCTGTAGACTTGGAAGCCATAATTCAGTAGAAAGCACAGTTTATATAATTATACTAGCAGGCATCACTCTTTTGCAGGTAGTGAAGGACAAAGGTAAATCCCTAGGCATCTCAAATCTGACCTCTATCCCTATCTCTGGAAAACCCCTATTCCTGCTCAGGAGTAGGGATTTTTTGAGAATACAGAGAGGTAAGGGTATTATTTAAGGGTTTAGAGGTGTAAGTTGTCTAAAGCTCATGTATCCAATTGTTTCTGACAATTCTAAGAGTGCTCAATGCAAGTTTCATTGATTGACAACATTTATATATGTTTTATTCATGAATAATGGCCAAAATAAGTGGTTAAAAACATGTTACATATTACGGTGACTAATAAAAGTGTGTCACACTTAGGCTCGTAAACCAGCCGTCACGGTAAGTGTTGTCTCTCCTCGCTACGCGGGACTTTGAGAAAGGGATGAGAACTACCTTCTGTATATGGAAGCTTATGTGAGATTTAATCTTATCAGCGGAGTTTGGGGCGCTCGTTCGAAACGGAGCACTTACCGTGACGGCTGGGTGGACTGGACATATTCTTGTCGACCCCCCAAGGTTTCTGCAAAAAAAGTCATCGAAACCACTCGCTATTAATAAGAAAAGTTGCTCAAAGTGATGCCTGAATATATGATATCACAAAATTTTGGGGTTCTGGTCTCTCATTGTGCTGCTACAGCAGCATAGGTACAGCTGTCAGGCAGCTTTCAGACCGCAAAACAACCCAAGTTAATCACATTCTCACACTCTAGAACCTGAGATCAACCACACAAAAGACTTGGAAAATATATTCGAAGTACAAACAATGAGAAAACCATATACTTAGTGAGTGCTCTTGCCACCCATGGCACGGCTCTCCCATGGTGAAAAATAAGCGCTTACGAGAGGTCGACAAGAACCTGTCCAGCCCGCCCAGCCGCTCCTACGGAGCCAGCCTCAGCACACAGCGGAGTTTGAAAGCGGCTGGGGAATTCCGAGCCTATGTCACACTTAAATATTGAGCATTCAAAAATTTTTGAATAAGGTATCTATAAAGAGAGCTGTTACATAATTATGATAAAGATTGCATGGAATAGCATGAAGAGCTATTTTTTGATATATACACATATACCATAAATAGTAATAGCTATTGAATAATAAGCAAATATACTAAATTTGCTTTTATTAGAGATTCTTTTATAACACAGTAATAAAAATGTTTTGCATTTAAACATCAATATTGAAAAATACCTTAATACTATTTCTATACTGTATATATAGTGCATTACAGCTTACCATAGCTAGCTACATATTGTAGCCACAATAATTTAGAGCTAGCAAAGTAAAAATAGAATTTCATTTGTAATTTGCCACACTTTACGATAGTAAACCTGCTTTTTTTTCTCACACGCTCAGTGCTTCATTCTCTTTAGCTGACAAAAATTAGATATTACCACATACTCCATTACAGCCAATATGAATTAAATGATATTTTACATATTGCTGTGACAGAAAGAATCAACATTTATTCAATAATAATATCAAATACATACTATACATGCTTTTTATGCAATTACTCATGGATCAAGATATTTTATTAGTAGCAAATATAATGCATATGTTTTTTCTTTGGTTGTGTAATAAGGGAATCTTTCATCAGTGCAGTTTTAATTTATTTGTTTATTATACCATCATAGTTGCTATATATGGTACATATGTAAATTTTGTAAATGATGTTTATTACTAGAGTGATTCATCAAAAAATATTGCTTTTCTGTAGTTCCTCATATGAATATCTTACAATATATTTTTTACATGCTCAATATCCAAGTGTGACACATTTTTGTCAATCATTGTACATTCTATAGCCACAATCTCACAGAGAAAATAAGATAGAAATGTGAATTTATTTGTTATTTGCCACATATTAACACAATATATCTTTTTTTTTCTTGCAAATTCAAAGTTCTATCCTGTATGGCTGATAAAAATCAGATGGTATTACATGTTTTATTACAGCCAATATAAATCAAATAATATTGAATACATAGATCTAATACAAAGAATCAATATTTACTTCATAATTATGATATTAATATATTGTGGATGCTTTTCATATAATCACTCATTCTTCATAATATTTTACTAAGACTACATACAATTTACATCCTCTTTATTAGTTGTGTAATAAAGAAATTTTCAACTAACACAATTTTAATGTATTTGCTTATTACACAGTGATAGTTACCATATATGGTATATGTGTAGATTCTGAAAGGCACCTTTATGAGTATAGTGTTCTGTAAGATATATAGCTTTTTACTTGTTGCTCAGATAAACATTTTACAAAATATTTGTTAGATACACAATATCCAAATGTGACACATTTTTGTCAGTCACTGTAGTAATTGACAGCATTATCATTGGGCATCCATGCTGTGGTATATGGCATTGCACTAACTATCTCTACAATGATAAAAATTAATTTTGCCTAAAACACCAGCATTTTGAATTCATTTACTCTGTCAAAGGTTGCTCAGCCTTTGTAAATTATGATTGGAAAATGTACTCATTATTCTATTATTAGAATTTTGAGCTGGATTATTACACAATGGGCAAAACTGCTTTTCAATTCAAAGCTGAACTGAAATGGTTCTAAGTTTCACAATCTTAAGATTTAGAGAATATTTATCCTGACAACAATGAGTTTGCAGAAAAATGCCTATATAAACTAAACTTTGGAATTCACAAGCTACAAGCATCATTTGGCTATTGCTGCATTCACAATGAGTAGCTTTTTGTAAGACTCTGTGGGATCATTATTGCAAAAGAGGCCTTCTATGATTTTGAGACTAGGCCACAAGTACTGGTATGTTTGTAATATACTTCGGAATTAATAGTTTTTTTAACGAAAATTAATATTAGTCAATGCTTGAGCATATTTTTCTTAATCCAGCATTTAAGCCTAGCATAGCTATCTATGATATGTTTTGCCAACTCTACAAATACTCAGAGCCCAAAGCAAGACTCTTCATCTCCACATAGCTCTTTGTATAGATTCTTTTCATTATAAAAACAAATACAAGTAAGCAGATATTGAATGCCAAATTTGCTATCATTTGGCAAAAGTTTCTGAGCTTTTTTGGCTAGATAGCTTCTGGGTTTTCAATACTTTTATTGCTGAGCAAATCAGTGTATAGCTTAGAATTATCATTTAATGCTGCAAGAGATGATAGCATACAAATACAAATTTTTCTTAATAGACTTATTATGCAGAAAGTGAAATCATTAGGCTTGAGCTGATATAGATGGTTGGCTTTTTAGTTATGTTACAGGTTTATCTTTTGAGGTTAAAGAGTCCTAGTGATTTTTTCTACTCTTTTTAGTTATTAGAACTCATCATGTGTTGATTTTATTTATGTATCTCTTATTCTTGTCATGCTCTATTTCTGTTTTTCTTTATTGCCATCTTTTCTTTGTTTATTATACTCTCACATAGTGTATTTATCCTTCAACAACTTTCTACTATGGCTACCAACTATTCTCAATATTCAGGCTACTATAGCTTTTGGAAAGTTTAGGTTTTAAGGTCAAACAAGTATAGAAATGTGGGAACAGAAATAATACAAGTGAGTAGTTTGCAAATTTGAAGATTATCCAATATCTAAATTAGTGCCCTTTAGTGCTTTGGGCTAGAGAACCTAGAACACTTAAAGATCTAGTTTTTATCTGATCCCATTCTTCAAAACATGTTAAACACTGTATTATACAACCTACTTACTTCTTTATTCAGTCAAAATAGATTTGCTAGTGCTGTGAATAGCTTGCTCTATTTTTGTTTCTTTGCAGGATTTCCAACACTCTAGATCCACTCTCAAGGACTCAAAGTTGTTTGTACTTACCAGGGCTGCTCTTTTACTTGCGTATTAGCTAGCTGCTGCAAGACCATATGCCTTCTTCACTGCAATTTGTTTACAGATAGTTGTTCTATAAACAATTATGGTTTTTAGGGACTACCTGTTCCTCTTTTTCTCATTTCCATCTTTTCTACCTCTATATGAGTTGCTGGACCTGGAGCTGCTCCTTATAGTAGCATCAACATCGGAGCTTTGAGAGAGAAAGAAAAAGAAAAGAAAAGGGGAAAGCATAAGCCTAAGCCTGGACCTTCTTTAGCCAAGTATGCTAGCCAATTCTTTGTTGAAGTTGCGGCTTATTGCCTGGCACTTTATATTTCTCCTTTTCCCTTTTATATCTCCTATAGTTGCTTACCACTTATGCAAACACAGTATATAGATTGTTTTAACTGCTTACTTAAATTTTACATTATTTGTGTCTTACTTTTCCATATTATACAAGCCTAGTTTTTGCATAGGGCTCCTGTATATAGAGATCAGTTTTGCTTCTCTTACTTTATTGCTCCTATTCTTTTGAGCATAGAGTAAGTTCACTGTTATACTTATAGTATATATATATATATGTTTCTGTCTTCTTAGCACTTATATTCTTTGTATATTAGGTATACAATATGTTGCTTTTATTTTTTTAAGCATAAACACTTCTATTTTCTATATGCTAAATTGGGCTTTCCAACTATGTTGTCAGACTATATTTGTATTTGCATTAAATAGTTAGCCTTTGCTACTTTGCAAGTCCCAGATGCTTGTTTCAGGCTCTGCACTCCGTTCAATGATGCAAACATTCTCTAGTGTTGCTAAAGATCTGTATTTCCTGTTTCTTCACTCTAATAGAAAACAATTCTTAATACCAATTCTAATCTTCTGAAAATATCTCTATAGACTCTATTAGCATTTCTAGTAATGATGAAAACTGCAATGCACTGTCTGGTAGAAAAGAAGATCAAGATAAAAACTGTGAAGCCTATATCTGCATCTTTGGTAGAGATTTTCACAGTCAAATCTTTCTAGGCTTAGCCTAGAAAGCTTTATGTCAATAATGTTCTAGGCAGCATGCACCAAATTACAGCTAATTTTTACAAATCAATATATGACTAATTTTGCTTAGCGTTGTCAGGTTTTCACTATGACAGAGAGGCTGGCCTCAAGGCTGTTTAGATTTTGGTCCAGAAAGATGAGAGCTCTCTATATTAAGCTAGGGGCAGCAAGAATACACAAAGAAAGAAAGGAAATATAGTTGTGATTTATAGCCTAGCACTAAAGTAATTACTCTGATATTCTATGGATATCTCATTGTGATACTTTCTCAAAGACTAGAACTAGCGGTGTCGTGCCAGAAAATAAAAAACCCTTGGTTACTAGAGCTCATGTGAGCTGGAAATGCTTGTGTGTAAACTAGATCCAAAGGTAGGTTTTCTGCTGTGGTTTACCAGGCCTCTACGCCAGGCTATCACAGTTGTTTGTGAGGGGATGGATGTGAAAAATCCTTGATTCTTAGTGATACCATGTGCTAGTGAAAGTGATGATTGCCTACTAATGCTGTTTTCAAATAGGAATGTGTAACTCCTACTTACCAAATTCTTTACCAGTTGATTATTTCTGCCTGTTACACAATCAATCATATAGGTTAAGAAGTTTTTACTCCTTCTTTAAAGTGTGTAGTGTTTGCTTAAATGAGATATATTCAAAATCAAGAAGTATGGGTTTCTATATACTAGCAGAAGCCAATATCTCTATTCTGGGAATATTCTGGATTTGCTTCTTTGAAGTACTTTCAGTTGTGATTAAGTTAGCTCTTTTACTGCCTCTTTGCAGAAAGACTTTTGCTAATACAGTAAACTCTATGCACTGCATCAAGAGATTTTATGCCTTTTGCAGGTCAAAAGCTGCCTAGCCTAATAGAGAGATATATCTAAATATGCTTTGGAAACTTGTGGGTACTACATACATCCAATGCTTAGAAAATACGATAAAACTTATAACTTGCAAGTGTCTCAGTTGCTATCTTATTGCAAATATACTATGCCCTGAGCCTGTATGCTAGGGTCTTCTGAACTCTGAGTCTTGCTCATTGTGAATTGGTCTGAGCTTCTTTTATACTTTTTGTTCTATAACAATTGTTGTCAAGGTAACAATTATTTTTAGGACATTCGGCTATGCTTGTAGCAACAAGTGCTTGCTTTAAACTGCCTGTTAGCCAATGGCAGAAATACCTTACCCTGGATTTTATCTGCTTGGTAAGCAATTGTGGTGAGCTATTTTAGCCAGCCAATGAAAGCCTGATTACTTAGCAGATTAGTAAGCTTTTGTGGAAATATTAGTAATGGCTGACAAATTGCTTACCGATACCTTAAAAAGCATTTCCATTGCCCACTATTTTTGTGCTATATTATATGATGACTATTACATATGATGTTTACTGTAGGCTAATATTTATTACCAACAGTCTAAGCTACAAATATTATATAAAGTCTTTGTCCAAGTATTATTATATTCCTATTTTAATATATTCTATTATTTTTATTCTTGGCTGTTCTTATTTTGTGCCATTCAATAATGGCGCAAAATAGCGTGGGGTCCCCTCCTTCATTTCCATGTAGTATCCACTTGCGCTGATACGTGGCTTCCTTATCTTGATCAGTATTTACTTATTACTGTTTGTTACTCACATTAGGTGCTAGACTGCCAAACCATGATTGGTTGTAAATTACTTATTGCTTGCCTTGCGTTTGCCTCTAGATGTCTCTTCTTAACAGGGGGGTTTGCCTTAAAGGAATTGATACTCTTTTTTACTCATACTTGTGTGCAACTCCAAAGGGCCCGCCGACGCTTGGTCATAAAAGAGCCTGTATGCACAAATCTAACACCACCCAACACAACGGTGTCAAACTCTATTGACTCCTTAGCACTTGACGCTACTCTCCTTAATTGCGGGAGATCTTTTTTATTGCCTCTCTTTATCTTGTGCAGCGATTCTATTGCTTATTCTGTGCATGCCCCCGCCAGGTTTATTTGCTGAGTTCCCCTAGTGCCTTGACATGCATTGACCGTAAATCACAGCATATTGTAGAAAACTCCATTTTGCCTCATAGCTCCCTTATATCAAAATATATGCCAAAAGTGTTTTACTGACATAGGTCTGTTTTTGATAGCTCTACCAGCCAGAATATTTTTGATATTCTTCGACATTTGCTCATATCCCTATTTTAGAATGTGAGTACTATTGCTATGGCATAGTCTCATTATGCAACACAGGCAGCAACAATTATAGCTCTATAATCTAAAAATGCTATATGCACACCTATAGGAAAATGAGACAATTTCCATGACTACCTTGCAAAGATAAGTCTGGATGAAACACAGATGAATCCAATCATTCCAGTCATTGTATGTGTTTTTTTTTTCATTCTGGGGCTTGAAATATATTGAATAACCTGGACTTATATTAAAAAAACTGGAAATGCGTGTTGTACCCAATATCTGTCTAAGAACTCCCAATGCCGTATGCGTACAAGTGGCAATGGGGCTTGTGTGGTATGTAAGCTCAGCAAGATTGGATATTTGCTTACGAACTCTAAATGTAGTGCCCCAAACTATATCTGTAAGTCTTAAGCAATATTTACATTGACAGAAGCAATACTTAGCCTCTGATTGAGCAGATTATAAAGAAATGCAAGACACTATTGTTGTTGATATGAATCCTATTGTTGTAGCAACAGATGGAGAAAGCAAATCAAGTACACTCAAAGCTTCAGTATTATATAGGGCCTACAAACAACGGCCTTTGAGCTTCACACTAGTGAAAGCAAGCATTTTTGCCAATAGAGGTACCAAATCAGACCATAGTTCAGGTAGACCCAAGGAATCAACCAGCCGCAAGCCAGCAACATGCAGTATAAATACTAGGTTGACTACAACTCAATCTTCATTGATATCAGCATGGATGACAAGCTGTCCACACTCTCCAGAGAAGTTGGTACATTGTAGCAAATACATATCAAAAACTGCAAGACTTACTGAAGATATGCATTTAGTGCCGAGTGAATAACCTGCCTTCAGCGTATTTGCAAATGCTAACATAATTTTGACCCATGTAGTAGATATAGATTTATTGGCATTGGCTTTTGGGAAATATGAGCCCAAAGGTAAAGCATACATTTACTCAATACTTAGCATATTGTTAAATATGTTTTTATGAGAGTTGGTAAGCTTTTGCCGAAGCCAGGCAAGAATAAAGGCAAATGTCCCATGTTACCTATGCATCACAAGTATTTTGGCTCTAAACTCCAATCCATTGAGTACAAACTGGATGCCAAGATCAAATCCCTCACAAAGGCTCTTGACAATATTGTTGCTCCAACCATACCTCTGCCGCATCCTAAGGGAATTGAGACTCAAGGATTTGCCAATGTTCTTCTGCTCAACTACCAGATCATTCACTCCTACCAGTACCTTCTTCTTGACGCCACCAAAAACATTGGAAGCATTGGAACAAGAGTTTTGGACCAGTTCTTAGCATTAGTTGCAAACATGCAAACTGGATGTTATAAACAAAAAGCCAAGCTCAGAGTGAAAACCCTGCACATCAAGGAACATTGCTCATTGATAATTAATTGGGGCACAAAGGGTAAGGATATACTGAACAGAGTATACCAGATCTACACAGACTCTTTCAACTGCATAATTTGAGGCAGAGAAGAAGAGTTAGCAAAGGTGAAGAACATGAATGCTTTCATAGCAAAATACTGTAAGAATGCTCACAAGAATAGCCAATATCTCAAGTCCTTGATGCAAAAAATTGCAAAGTTTCTTAAGGTATTGCAGCAAAGACAGATATATTGTTCAATATTGGCAAAGATTTGGCAAAGTCTATAGATACAATTATGCAATGTCAGAATATCTATGCCTAAAATTGACAGGAATAAGCCCGTTTTCTTTGTATGTATTCTCTTTGGCCCAGATACTAAATCATTGTTGCATGTATATACTGTCATATGAAATAAATTATATTGTATCTGGATCTGTTTTCTTTTTTGGAGCTGTCATGCTATTTGCACTTGAGTAAGAATTGTGAAAGAAACAAGAAACACCGCTATAATGTTACTATGCTGAAATTGGCATTGTGCATCTATCTGCTTCATCTATATGCATACGCTTGAGACACATGGTATTGTAGCAATTTATGGCATATTGTATTTGATTGTTATTATTTTATCTGTACCTAGACTGTTCTCTCTCATCTTTATTGTGTTTTATAACCGCTGTCACTATTGTTAGCATCAGCTATAGACTCTCAATTGACCACCTAGTCCATCAAGAGTTAGTTGGATGCTAAAAAGCTAGGCAGCGCATGTGTACCAATATCAATTAATTATAAATAAGAACTGATGATGTATAGTGGCTCTGTTGGGACAATCCACATTGCTATGCAGTATTTTGGCACCTGATGGTGCCTTTGATGGCCTTGCTCTAGAAAAACAATTAAAGAAATAGGCAGTAAATTTTTTATTTATATATCAGTATCATAGGTGCTATTTAGCTGATATATGTATGCACGACTATTTTGTCATGGAGTTGTGGCTTACACTAAATAAAGATAGTGATATCAAATTACTGGAATAGGCCTTTCAGCTTAAAGAAACCATTAACAATATGGTATCCAGAAAGTCTGATTGTAGAGAAAATATCCCGCTAGAGATATACACTCAGTATATAAAGCAAGTGGTTCTTGGTATATATATCCCAATGTGTATTTGGCATTACAGCTTTGCCAATTGGTTAAGCAGAGCAGAGTCGGAATGTCCGCAAGAGCGTATTAGCCCAGCTGGCCCAAATCTCTGCTAAAGACAGCATATAGCAAATATATTACATTTTATACATTTTCCACTCAATTGCACATAGGTAGCATTGTTAATGCTAAGCCAGTGGCAACCAGCACTACCACAAAACTTGGCACAAAGAGTGCATAATATTGTGTTGTTGCTTCAACTACTCATCACTTATATGATACGTGCTATCAGATATGCAATTACTTTAGGAATCAATTGTTGAAGTCAAGGCTGAGATCCAAAAAAACAGGCTGCTTGCGCAGCAAAGCTAAAATCCCAGAACCAGCTATTATTAGCCAATAGAGACAGGTTATATAATCCTTCCCAACAGTGACGCACACCGGGGGCCCCTGCACCACAAAGTCCTTGGCCGGCATATGGTTGGGGATGTTCAAAATATGGTATTAGAGAGATTCTCTTAAATAACAATGCAACACTTATGAACCTGCAAAAACTGCGCATGATATAAGCTGAAGTTGGGGAGGCATCCAAAAGGGTACAGAAGGATATAAAGAATGTCTGGCACACAAATGCCTTGAACTTGTTTGAAATATGCTACAAGCTCACCAACAATCTTAACAAGCTTTGCAAGCTGATAAATGATCTCTACTTTATGGACAACAATATTGTCAAGTTTTGTAGAGGGCAAAATTCCAGTTGAGCAAGTTTTGGTAAACATAGTGGTTACCATTGTGAGTGCAATAATTTTTATGCAATATAATATGCAACATGATTTAACATATGGCAAATTGCTTCAATGCAAACATAAAGAGCTCATTTTCCTTTTTCCACGAGGGAAAACTACTCCCACCTCATCTTCACTTCTGCCCTGCATGATGTTCAAACTTACAAATACAATGGAGAAGAAGCATGAAAAATTTGTTTTTGGGTGATTGGAGTAATATTTTCAGATTTTTCCCAAGCTGGAATCCCGCGATAAAGAAAAGTGTACCTGATATGTGTACATGGCTTGCATATGACAAATTCTACTCTACAGATTGATTTTTTTTTACAAACCTGTCCTATTTGCCGTATGCCATATATTGTTTGAATTTTCTATATCATCTTGGCTTGAAATTGATATATTATTCCAATGTGTTTGATTTCACGCGTAAATAATCCACAAGATCATATTACATATTTTGGACCAAAATAGAGTGTATATTAAAGAACATTTATATTACATTTGTATTTAGCCATAGTGCAAAGCTATATATAATTATTTATAAATTGTTCAAGCCAATAATGGCCCATATCTGCTAGTACAATTACACAACTTCCTATCTGTTTCTATGCTCTGGCAGCCTGTACATGTCCCCTCCTTTTGCAAATTTGAATATAAGATTTTCAGGAGTGTAGAATACAATGGAGATGTTAGCTAAGCTTTATTTATATTGTGATACCATGATTTTGGCTCAACTCTAAAATCCGAAAATAAGTGCCAGGAGAATTGACCAAGATCTGGGAAATTGCATTAGCTACAGTGATTCTATTGTTTCCACAATTTATGGATATGTACTAAACACCTATAAAATACTTTCCATTTAATCAAAATAGCAGAATATGATTTGGAGGGTATAAGAGAAGTAGCCATCAATTTTCGCAAAAATATATTCTCAAACATGCATATTATGTCAAAGTTTTTAATCTACATGGTGGAAATGCTTCTATATGATGTATCTACATGGAGTAAATGCTCAGAATAATCTCCAATCAACAGAAAGCAATGCCTAGACCTTTAGATTTCGAAAAATACTCGAAAATTCGAAACAATTCCCAGGATAATATGAATATATCAGATGATGTTCTTATATTATGGGCATACTCAGAGAATATATAGAAGCTTAAACAAGAAGCAAGAAAGCCAGAAGAATACAGGAAAACCCAGAGTACCCTATTGAAAATCGCAAAAAAAGGGAAATAAAATCGAATTATATTGGTGGTACCTCTGGCAGGCTGAATATGGTAATTCTGTTCAGTAAACATGTTTTTTAAACATACAAAGATACTCAAACTACAATACAGCACTCTAAATAAGCAAAGGAGAAGCTGGGGAGCAACTCCAAACACAGCCCAAAAGCGGAATTGATAGGAAGTGGGTTGCCATCAATTCTGGGCCCAATCAGGCAAGTGGCAGCCTTTGGGCCTAGCCTAGGGACTAGCCGCACTTTTCCGCATTTGAGCGCTTATTTTGCAAAAAAAAAATTAGCTCTAGAAATATATTTTGTAAATAGCTTTTTAAGTTTTTTTTATCAAACATATCATTCTCATATGTTTAGGATGCCCTAAGTGATAGCTACAACTTTCGTTTTTGTTTCCTATTCTGGAATAGAGGGTGTTTTGGCAGGTATGATAGCATAGCTCCATAATGCAATACAGACAATGACAATCATAGCTGTCGCAGCATGCGCAGACGCCCACCAATTTTTTTGACTTAGTGTAATGCCTTGCATGACCTGGAGCGGCCCCTTCAATCCAAAGGCACAGCATATAGTCACAATAAATGACTCTTCGGAGTCCAGCTCCACTTAGTCGTACATACTGACATGCTTACTCATTCGCTGACTCAGGCATGACTCAGACTTTCCGTTGGTTTCCATTCGTTTCCATGGACTTAGTAATTAATCTGGTGAACTAGTATTTAAGCGTAGTCTACTGCTGCCTAAGTCCTCATCTCGACCTCTTGGTCATTGGACTTAGATAAGCTCCAATATCTTTACACACACACACAAATATTAATCTTGGTCATTGGACTTAGCTTAACCCGCGTGCTGCTAACTCTGACTGAGGCCTGTCGTGCACGGCTCTCGCTGCTTGCTGACACCGAGTTCGTTTAGTCTTTACATCTTTCATTGTACTTTGCCCCATGTACGCGTCGAGCCATTGCCTCCGCGACAATAGCCCTATAATATAAAAAGGCTATATGCTCTGGTGCTTTTGAGCCGTTATCCGTTCCCTTTGCAATGTCCTGGTGAGCTTCTATATAAAAAACAGTGAGAAAGCAAGCATAGCAAAGACCTACCTAAGAGCTAGCACTTGCACTGGAAACAATACATAGAACCGGAAGTGTGGAGCAAAGAGGATAAGATTCACTCATGTAATATATGCCATTAACCACAAACTATTTACTTTGCCTATATTATCTTCTTGTAACCTTTTAGGAGTTTTATAGTACTATCAAGACACTTGGCATATTTTTTCAAGTCCTCCATAAAAAGCTTGTCATATGCCATAGCAATCTCATGCTGGTATTATTCTGATCAAATATCATGCATCACTTTTTTTCACCAGCTCTGATAAAGTGCTAAATGATAAGAAATATTTGTAAGATGTAAAAGTGTATTTATAACTTATAAATGGATTAATGCATGTTGGATTCATGATGGAGAAATATATATTATATTTGTTGATAAGACTTGCAGTATTTAATTGAACACATATTGCTTACCATAACTCTCAATAATTTGACACTGTATTTGCAATGGTGTCTTATTTTTGTTATTGACTTTTTCCAACTTATCAAGCTTGAGAGCTTTTATATCATCTTATACTGCTCTACCAGATACAGTAAGATTGTAAACCTTCCAGATATCAATGATACCTTTCACAGGATAAGAATCAGTTTGCACTTGTGAACCATTTTAGATATAATTGCATGTGTTTTAAGAAGAATGGGTCTAAGTTAAAGTTTACCTAAGAGTTCCAGCCAATCATCCAAATGTATCCAGTGCAATGGAGAAGTTGGAAGAGAGCTCTGGTCAGATACATCCTACTTGCATGCAACATGAGTGGGCATAACAGATCTGAATAGTAGGGGCATGTTATATATAATAGCTTGCTTTATACTCTTTTTGGCATCCGTTGAATCCAAGAAAGTCTCAGTCATGATCTTTTCCAGCCAGACTTCTTGAGTCCATACAGTGAAAAGGGCATTGCAAAATCCTTTTGCATATAGTGACTGACAAAAATATGTCACACTTGGATATGTGAGCATCTAAAGAATATGTTGTAAGATATTGATGTGAGCAACTATAGAAAAGCGATTTTTTTTGTAGAATACTATAGTGATGAATATTATTTTTAGAATTAACACATATACCATATATGGCAGCTATGATGGTATGATAACAAATACATTGAAACTGCACTAATAGAAGATTTTCTTTATTATATAACTAAATGAAAAAAAAATATGCATTTTATAATATCATTGATAAAATATCTTGATTCATGAGTAATTGTATAAAAAGCATGCATAATACATATTTTGATATCATTATTAAATGAATGTTAATGCTTTTTGTCACAGCTGTATGTAAAATACTATTTGATTTATATTGGCTGTAATAGAGTATGTGGTAGCATCTGATTTTTGTCAGCTATGGAGAGAAAAACACTGAATGTGTAAAAAAAATTGAAAGATATATCGCTGTAAAGTGTGGCAAGTTACAAATAAAATCTTATTTTGACATTGCTTACTCTAAATTGTTGTAGCTATGATGTGTAGCTAGCCCATGGTAAGCTGTGATGCATTATATATACAGTATAAAGATAGTATTGAGGTATTTTTCAATATTAATTTTCAAATGCAAACCATTTTTATTACTGTACAATAAAAGAATCTTTGATAAGAGCAAATTAAGTGCATGTGCTCATTATCCAACAGCTATTACTACTTATGGTATATGTGAATATATCAAGAATAGCTCTTTATGCTATTCTATACAATTCTCATTATAGTTTTGCAATAGCTCTCTTTATAGATATCTTATTCAAAATTCTGTGAGTACTCAATATCTAAGTGTGACATACTTTTGTCAATCACTGTATGGCCAAACGGAGTCCAATGCAAATTCTTAAACTCTGCAATTTGACATTAATACTGGATGACTTACAGAAATCAACTATATTACCAAGTTTTGCTAAATTCCATATCCAATCCGTTGTATAATTGAATGCAAATATAAGTTTTACTGTTGCATCAATGCTTTCTCATTCAAACTTTGTCATCAACTGGAAAGAATTTCACTATTGCTGCAATTCACTCCACACGGTCCGTTGTGCGAGTACGAGATAGATTGCGGGCTGCTGCTGCCCAAGCGGGGGAACTGAAAGGAGCAAAAGCTATGTACATCCATGGCCTCGAAGGCCTTATATACCGTATCCGTGTCCGAGCCCTATGCCCTGGGCATAGGGTATACTACCGCAGTATCATGCCAAGTCGGATGTCTAAACATCTAGTGGGGGTCTTGGCGGAGCAGTGAACAAGGCAAAAAGAAGTGGAATGCAGGCTAACCCAAATGAGGAAAGAAGAACGAGAACGACCAAAAGAGGAAATGAAATCGTAACATTACCCCCCGGTCTAGCATTTGAACCCCTGTTCAAACACCTATTACATAGCCTCCCAGTTGATGTCGTCGCCGTACATGTCGGAGTAGTAGGCGGGCTCCTCCATCTCCAGGTCGCGGGCGATGAGCTTGGGGCACTGTTCAAGGTAGTGTCCTGCTGCCCATTTGTCGCAGCCGGTGCATTGATACGCTTTCCGGGACGGGCATTGACGTTGGAGGTGCCCGGGACGTGAGAGTCGGCAAATGTGGCAGTAGTACTGGTCAGGCGCAATGCACGCGCCCAGTGTCCGTGTTTGCCGCATTTCCCGCACCTGGCGTTGTCGGAGCACTGCTGCCCGAAGCCATACTGTTGGAGGGGGCGGGTTTTCGAGTCGCCAATTTTCGGTGAGGACGAGTCTGGCGGGGGCGGGGGCGTGGGGTGTGGGTTTGATGGTGGCGAATTCGGGTGGCGCAGTACGAGATCGTCCGGCATGAGAGGTGGAGGGAATGGTGAAGATGGGAACGGGTTTTTCGTTTCGGCTTTTGAGACGATGCCCGAGTCGGTGGTCTTGCCGGAGCCGAGGTCGCTCGAGCGGCCTCAGGACGAGGGGAAGCAGGAGCAGGAGGGGGTGCGAAGCGGAAGATCGGGTCTTGGTGCGGAGAGGTCGACCTGGGGTAGGGAGTGGTGCGTCGCTCCGCACGTTTTGCTTGCCCTTGTCTTTGCGTTGTGTGGAGGAAGTGGGTGACGGGGAGCTCGAGGGCGGCGGAGGCGTGTGTGTGCCCCAGTTGTCGGTGGGCTTATTCGGCGTCGGCGTGCTCTCGAAACCGACACCGAGGGTCAGTGGTCTTTTTTTCTTCTTCTTCTCCCCTCCTCCTGGCCGCATAAGCAGCCGCTAACTCCAATCCTTCGTCTTCGTCAAACTCCCCTCTCTCCCTCCTACAGTAAACTTCGTAGTGTAGGCGTAACGTCCTCGGCGCCGAGCTCGTGAAGCTCGTGGAGCCATGCACCTATTTTGTGGTTTTCTTCTATGGCGTCTTTTTCACCCATTCGTTGTGTGATTCGAAGAGGGCAACCTTTGCAGAGATTTTCTTAAATAAGTCAGAGATTTGTTGGACGTACTGTTCGAGCTCGTCGATGGTTTCGGCGAGGATCTCGTTGGTTCGTTCCACCCCTCCTTCTAGCTGGTCGTTGTTCCAGCGGAACCGGTTAAGACCTTGTATGTAGGTCGAACTGGTCTCACCCGAAGCGGGTAAACCCTGTCACCGTTGTCATCGCGGGCGCGGAGTAGCCCATTGACAAGGGCGTATCGCTGGATATTGCCCAGCCTTCCACTTGTGGGGTAGTCTCGGGTGTATGTTGTAGGGTGGTAGTGGGGGACCCTATCGAGGAGGGTGGAGAGAGTGCGGCGGTGGACTGGTGCGTACTGTTGGGATAAGACTCGTTCGTCCTTGGTGACAACATCGAGTTGCCAGTCGCGGTGGGTGACGCCATCGTGAGCGTAGATCTCTCTGGTGAATGCGGGGAGGATGTGGGGGAGTCGAGAGATGAAGGTGAAGTTCCCTCGTTTGTCATTGTCAGCGTTGGCGGTGTAGAGTCTGGAGGTGGAGGCCATTGTGATTGTGTTACTGGGGGGGTTAGACGAGTGTGTTTGGCCTGGGAGTGAGAAGTATTCCTTTTTCCTTATTATACTCTTCGAGTATCTCTTGGGCGTGAGAGAATGCCAACTCGGGTTCCCAGGAGTTTTTCTCCGTGGCTTGGCCCTTCCATTTCACGAGATATTCGAGGTTTCCACAACGTTGGCGGTGATTGATTATCGCCTTGATCTCGTATTCTTCGTATCCATCGATGAGATCAGGTGGTGGACTGATGTAATTGGGCCCGTGCTGTTTGTGTTGTCTTCGTACGGGGTTAGAAGGGAAGCGGGAGAAGACGTCGTGGCATTTCATCTGTCTAGGGAGAGTTAGACGGTACCACCAGAGGACTGAGAACTTTCCTTTATTACAAAGGACCTTCTCGTTTGGGTGCCATCTTTCAGAAGGGATACCCCGTGTCCAGGTTCTTGGTTTCTAGCCACACCTTCTGCCCTTCTTTGAATGGGGTGAAGGAGTGGCGTAACCGTCCTGCCATGCGTTGTTGTGCAAGTTCTAGAGCTGCTTGAGCTCCCGCGTCGGCTTTCTGCTTGGTAAGAATCCATTCCTCGACTATTGGTACTTTTTGTCTTTGGAAATTCACTTGGGATGGCTTTGGGGTGACTTCTGTACATGAGAAAGAAGGGCGTGTTTTTGGTGGCAGTGTGTACCCGGTTGTTGATGGCAAATTACGCGGTGGGTAGTTTCTCCACCCAGGTATGTGGGTAGCTAGCACAGTACAGGCGGAAGTATATCTCAATTTCCCTGTTCATGCGTTCGGTTTTCTCCGTCGGTTTGGAGATGGTATGCGGTGGACATGCGCTGGTCAATGTGGAGTAGCTTGCATAACTCTCGCATGACTTGAGCATCGAATTGGGGGCCTCTATCGGATAGAAAAACGTCACAGAGGCCAAACCTCCGGTAGACGTGGTCATGATAGAGGGGCGCCGTCCGCACTGCAGTGACCGTTTCGTCAGTTGGGATAGGAAATTACCCCCTTAGTAGCATCATGGTCGACTACGACCATCAGAGCATTATAAGGGCCGGACTGAGGGAGATGTGTCACGAAATTGCAAGTGACAAAGGCAAAGGGGCGTCCCCGCGAGCGATGGGTTTGATCGGTGTAAGGGGCGGAATAGTAGGATGAGTGTTCACTTTCATCTGTTGGCATGCCGCGCAACCCTTGACATAGTTGGAAACAAATCTCGCCATCCCTGGCCAATAGTACGCACGTGCCAGGGCAGCCTGAGTGTTATAGCGGCCGGGGTGGCCCGCTCCAGGGGTGTCGTGATGGAGTCTCACTATCCTTTGTTTGAGGGGTAGACTATCGGGTACGTAGAGTTTGTTATCGAAAAGTAAAATCCCGTCATCTATGCGCCATTGACGGCGATGCGTACGCAAAGGTGGGGTTGCGTTTGGGTCGACAACTGCCACGAGAGCAGCGCGCTCGATAGTGTCCAAAGGGTACGCTCTTCGTGCTTCGTCTTCGATGGTTGGAATATCCTCGGTAGAGATAGCGTGAATGGCATGTTTTGTTCCAAACTTGTCCTCGTTTCCATGCTTTGACAAGTTCCAGAACGAAACTGGTAGGTGATGAAATGGGGAGAAGCCACAGCCAATCCTCGAGCAGGATGAGATTGTCGTTGTCTAGTTTGCCGTGGCTGTGACTGTCTTGACGTGTAAGTCCATCGCTTTGAGGCATGTCTTTGCCTGCGCGGTGCTGGAGAGTGTACCGGTATTGCTGTAGTGTATGCCACCAGCGAGCTTGTCGTTGGTTAAGTCGTCTAGGTTGACGGAAGTAAGTGAGATTCATGTGATCGGTAATGACGCGGATTGGGTAGGGGGCTCCGTAGAAATATTTGTGGAATTCCTCGAAGGCGCAGATAATCGCTAGGAGTTCTCTGTCGTAGATGTCGTAGTTGCGTTCAGTCTCCGAGAGTGATTGAGAGATGTATGCGACAGGATGCCAATAACCATCCTCATCTTGTTGACGGAGTACTCCGCCAGTTGCGTATAATGATGCATCGGTTTCCAGTTCGAAGGGTTTGGCTTTATCTGCCATATCCGGAGTACTGGTTAAGTTGCGAATAACTTCTTGAGCTCGTCGAAGGCCAGTTTGCATTCCGCTGACCACTGGAATACCTGATTCTTTTTGGTCAATCCATTGAGAGGCTTGGCCAAGTCCGAAAATTTGGGTATGAATCGCCGATAAAAGTTGGCAAATCCGAGGAACCTTCGCACTTGTTTGACGGTGGTGGGAGTTGGCCAGTTTAGAATACCCTCGACTTTGGCTGTGTCCATTTCAACATGGTTGTGGGAGATAATGAGCCCGAGGTATTCCACTTTGTCACGATCAATAAAACATTTCTCAAGTTTGAGAAATAGGTCGTTGTCCCGTAGTTTCTGGAGTACCTGTCGTGTACGCATATGGTGTTCTGTCATGTTGTCCGAGTATAGAATCATATCATCCATGTAGATCTGGAGCCATCCTTCGTTTACTTCTTCCCGAAAGATGTCATCCATCATTGCTTGAAATGTTGCTGGTGAATTGCATAATCCGAAGAACATCACCGTTGGTTCAAATGTTCCGTATTTTGTTTTGAACGCCGCTTTCCATTGGTCCCCTTCCTTGATACGCACGTTGTTGTAACCAGATCGTAGATCGAACTTGGTGAAGATGCCTGATCCAGTGAGTTGATCAATGACTTCACTTGTGTTGGGTACAGGGTAGCAGTTCTCGATGGTGCCGGCATTCAAGTATCGGTAATCTTGGCAAGGTCGAAGTGAACCCCCTTTCTTGCCTACAAAGAAAAAGGGTGATGTCATAGGGGATTTGGATGGTCGAATGTACCCCTTATCGAGGTTCTCCTTGATAAAGTCCTTCAATGCTTTTTCTTCTGCCGGTGCCACACAGCGTACATGGGGAAGTCCTTTGGGATGAAGTCGGGCTTCAGATCGATGGCATGATCCCAAGGTCGAGATTGGGGGAACCGTTCCGACTGCTTCTTGTCAAAGACATCAGCAAAGTCTTGGAATTTGGTTGGGACCTGTGTTTGTTTCTCCGGTGTGTTCTTGTGCTAGGGATGTTGCTGTGGTCATCTTTGTGCAGACCCACATGTCTTCGACAGCATCCTCGATCGAATCCTGACCAATTTCTCGAAAGAGAACATGCCCAGAGTCTGGAAGGTAGGCTATGATGAATTTGTCGTCCTCATGTTTGTGTCGCCGGTTTGTCGATAGGTAGGAAGTCGGGGGTGATTGTCTGTATATGGAACCTGGCAGGGATAGGCTTGGGAATCTTTAGATTGGGACGAAGTCGCAATGTTCCTGTTCTCCAGTTGATCTCCGGGTTGTGCTCCTTAAGCCAAGTCATACCCAGGATGATGTCTTGTTTACCTAGGGCAGTGACAAAGAGGGGGGTTTTGACGTAACTGTCTCCTATATGTAGATCCACTACAGTGCTGTGTGTGATAGCACCAAGTTCGTTTGCGCTGCCGTCGACGTTATACACCGGTATGGCTTGAGGTAGGTGGGTGGTTTTGAGCTGTAGGGTGTTCACCAATCGTTGATTTATGAACATCCCGCTGGCTCCAGAATTGATTAAAGCCTTCGTTTTATGTCCGACATTGTCTCTCGATGTTAAGGTAACTGGGATATGCATTGATTGGCCGTTCATGTCGGCGACTAATACAGAGTTAATCGAGAGACGGAGGGGTTGGGTAGTTGGTTCACAACCCCTGACTAAAAAGACTGGTTGGAACTTTCGCATACGGCTTTGAAATTGGCTTTATCCTCGTCTCCCAGGTTTTGGGTGGGCGCAGAGGTGGTGGCGAGGGGGAATTCCGTGGTTTCCTCGTTGCTTTCAGTGTCTATATGACGAACGTTTGCTTTGGCTTTCTTTGGGCAGTTCGATGCCCAATGCCCTACTTCAGAGCAGATGAAACACTTCATCGGCTTGGCTTGCCCTCCTTGCATTGTGTTCCTCCAGCCTCCTTGCCCATTGCTTCCTCCCTGCCCTCGTTTTTGTTCCCTCTTTGGTGAAGGACAACTGCGGGCAAGGTGCCCGTATCCTTGGCAGTTGTAGCACTTCTGTCCTCCCAATTCAGTGCAATCAATATCCATGGGTTCTCCGTATTGATGAGAGGAGTCGTTGTTTTGAGAACTCCGATGAGTAGTTCAACCGTGTGGATAATATCGTCCGCTTCCAACATAATTGATTCCAGTTCTACGGCCTTTTTCCATCCATGCCACCAAAGTGGTAGGTCTGTCGGTGGTGGGTAGGAGAGAGAATTTGTTTCAAGAGATCCCCCTTGAGGGCTTTCTTGAATTGAGGTAGGAATGAGTTGTTGGTGTCGGCCTCGCCTGCCTGTGCGAGTAGGGTACGGAATCGGGATACAAGTGTGACAGCCGTTGGGAGTTTAAGCTGGTTTTGCCTTATTTTGTCTAAACCAATGGAGGCTCGGTTTTTCTCATTGGGAGATTTGTATGTTCTCTCGAAGTCGCTGACAAAGGTTGTGAAGGGTGGCCATGCATTTCCTGATGCGTATCCGTCCGTCTTCGCCTTGGCCCAATCCTTGGCCGTTCCTCCCATGTAGGACTTCATGTAGATAATCTTCTTCACATCATCGGTGAAGGTGGCGGCGTTGGCGGTAATGTTATCCTGTACTGCATCCAGGAAATTCGCGGGTGAGGAGAGTATCTCCTGTGAAGGTTGGGGGTGGTGCTAATTTGACTTTCTCGTCCTCGTCCTGTGGCCCCAAAAACTCGTTGTAGGATGGCCTCCATTTCTTGTTGCGTTAATCCAGCAGGGGCAGCTCCTTGCTGCCTCTGTGCTCCCTGCACTTGCTGACCCTCCTTGTACTCCCTGCATTTGCTGACCTCCCTGTTGACCTCCTTGTCCTTGTAAACCTGACATGTTAACGCCTGTGTTTTGAGGGGCGTTGAGCGTTACTGCCGGGATTACTGTCGGAGTTTCGTGTCGGTGTTGTGGTAGTTTTCGATTGGATCTACTTCAATTGGCTCGTCAACTGTTTTCTTCGACCGGTTCGGTTACTTCTTCCTCAAATTGTTCTACTTCGATGGGTTCGTCAATCTACTTCTTCGGCGGACTCGACTTGTTCCGCGAGTGGTTCTACTTCAACGGGTTCGTTGACTGTTTCTTCAGTAGGCTCTGTTTGTTCTTCCGCTGGCTCTGGTCTCGCTTCTTCACTGCTGTTGCTTTCGGGGGCAGCGAACCGTCCAGAGCTCTGTCTTTCGATGGGGGCAGGTGTTGCTGTTCGGGATATCACAGGGGTAGTGGTTCTTGAATGTCTCGGTGTACTCCTTCCTGCTGCTGGGATTCTCGCTGGAGTGTTTGGCCTGGTGGGGATCGGGTGGGGATCGGGGTAACACTTTGTTTTGTTCAATCGAAGAGGCCTTCGGGGGTGCTGCTGGGTGGGGCTTCCACTTTTTGTCTTGTCTACTTGTCTCCAAAATTCTCCTTGGGGACTTTGTTCCGTGAGTCTGTCAATGCGTGCTTTTCCTCCTTGGCGTTGGGTGCTGTTTGTGAGCCTGTGGGGACAGGGCTGGTACAAACACACGTATGCGTCTGCGTTATCGGTTTTGTCTGTAATCCAAAAGTAATGCTTCTCAGAGGTATTGAACCAATGATTCTTCCCTTGACACGGAAGATTGTCTGTTGTTGTTGCCACTTTGGCCGGGTTCGGATGAGCCCTTGGATCAGATCCGTTTGATCCTTGGGTTTGAGAGTGCGATAACTAGTCGAGTATCAAGAGTGATGTCGAGTGTGCTCGGTGAAGAGCTTTTGCTAATGTTAGGCTCGGGCTGCTGGTGTCACTCCACACGGTCCGTTGTGCGAGTACAAGATAGATTGGGGCTACAGCTGCCCAAGCGGGGGAACTAAAAGGAGCAAAAGCTAATGTACATCCATGGTCTCGAAGGCCCCATATACCCGGTACCGTATCCGTGTCCAAGCCCTATGCCCTGGGCATAGGGTGTACTACCGCAGTATCATGCCAAGTTGGATTGTCTAAACATCTAGTAGGGTCTTGGCGGAGCAGTAAACAAGGCAAAAAGAAGTGGAATGCAGGCTAATCCCAAATGAGGAAAGAAGAAGAACGAGAACGAGCAAAAGAGGAAATGAAATCATAAACAATTAGATTGCTTTGGTGTTGTCGACATTGTGCTTCTCGCCAGTATTGAATATATTAAACCCTATTATAAAATAGTCAGTAGATCCAGATATTGGAGAAGTGGTCCCACATCAGTGGATATAAGACATATAAACCAACATAACTACTTTTGTTTACCAAAAAAAATGTATCAGAGCTTTGATAACTTGTGATTTGTCTGTTCTTGCTATACCGCCTAGATACATTTTCAACAGTTCAACATTAGTTCTGGAGGCATGTTAGGTAACAATACTAAAGGCTCATGTTTGTACTTTGTTAAAACTGAATTGTATATTTGTATCTCTGATCAGGCCCTTGTTTTGAGTGCTTGTATAAGGACAATCACGCTTTAGGTATGAGTTGTCAATAATCTTTACCACATTTGAGGTGCTAGTGCTGGTTTCTCTGTAAACAATTTCATTTTGAGGTATGCACACCTTTAAGGGTTGTGGTACCTGAGCTGATCTTGAATCTAATATTGACTGCTTGAGTGATTGCAATGATCATCTTATTCAATATATATTTTTCCATACTTTATAATGTGTTCAATTTTAGATGTGTCTGTTGGTAGTCTATGAAGAGCACCAACGGAATCCATTAATTTGATGGCATCTACAGTGACTGACAAAAATGCGTCACACTTGGATATTCAGCATTTAAAGAATATGTTATAAGATATTCATATGAGCAACTACAGAAAAAACAGTTCCTTTTGTGAAATGCTATGGTAATGGATATCATTTTCAAGATTTACATATATACCATATATGGCAGCTATGATGGTATAACAAACAAATACATTAAAACTGCACTAATAAAAGATTTCTTTATTATATCACCAAAGAAGATGATATGCATTATACGTACAATTGATAAAATAGCTTGATTCATGAGTAATTGTATAAAAAACATGTATAGTATGTATTTGATATAATTAGTGAATGAATATTGATTCTTTTTGTTACAGCTATATGTATAATACCATTAAATTTATATGGCTAGAATAGAGTATGTGGTAACATCTGATCTTTTGTCAGCTATAAAAGATTGAACACAGAATGTGTGAGAAAAAAGGCAGGTATATTATTGTAAAGTGTGGCAAGTTACAAATAAAATCACATTTTGACCTTGCTGGCTCTAAATTGTTGTGGCTCTAATGTGTAGCTAGCTATGGTAAGCTTTAATGCACCATATATACAGTATAGAGATAATACTAAGGTATTTTTCAATATCAATTTTTAAATGCAAAACATTTTTATTACTGCATAAAGAAAGAATCTCTGATAAGAGCAAATTTAGTACATTTGCTCATTATTCAATGGCTATTGCTACTTATGGTATATGTGTGTATATCAAAAATAGCTCTGGATGCTATTCTATACAATCTTTTTTATAGTTATGCAATAGCTCCTTTTATGGATATCTTATTCAAAATTCTTTGAGTGCTCAATATTTAAATGTGACAAATTTTTGTCAGTCACTGTATGATCTTGAGCAAGTGCCAGCCTGTCTCATTCCTTCTTGCTGTCCTTGTGGATATTACCAATATACAAATCTATACTCTCTCCAATGGCTCCATCTAGTGTTCTATTGCTGTAATGCATATTATTCAAGCACCTCTGCATATCCTTGGCTATATTCAATTCTATATCTATATCATTCTTCCGTACCTTTGAGAATTCATTCTTAGAATCATTGCACTCATATTTGAGATGAAAATATTTTATAATATTGTGTTGTTATTGTGAAAATATATAATCCTGAAATGCAACCTCCTAGATTATGTCAAGGTCTTTAAAATCTGATCTATATCTCTAAGGTTTAAAAAAAAGTTAGCATTGTTATGCTATAATTTCTCTCTATTTTCTTTGTCTCTTTTCAGCAAACTGCCTCCTATAAAGTTAGGAATTTGAGCTTTGAATTCAGATTGCATTCATATTCTTTGGTTATATACTGTGGATGCTCTGATAAAAATTAGTGCAACCCAACATTCTCTCAGTTAGCACATTGTACAATTTCTTTATAGTTATGTAGGCTCTCCACTTATTTATTATTGTTAACGTTATTTGTATTGCTGCCAATTATTGTATCTGTTACATTATTACCACATGCATGTAATCAATTAAAATTTTGAACATTTTGTTGTGTGATATGACTAGATGAGGCAAATTTTGTTGGTTATTTACAAGAGGGATCAATATAAGTCTTTCTATTTAATTTCTTTCTATCAGTTACATCTCTATCTCTAAAGTGGTAATCAATAGCTGCTAGATGCTTGTAATGAGTTCATGACAGCCATTCAATATTGTTTATGGCATACTCTATCAGAAAGTCTATTCAGCATTGAGCTCCACTTTTCCACTGGCGTCAATGAATCTGTTTAACTAGAAATTTATCTTTATATTCAAAGTGCATATTTGACATAGCCTACCAAAATAATATCTTTTCCAATGGACAGGCCCAGTCATATAATAATAATATTATCATATTTTTGTGGTTAGTTTACATAGTCAGTAGTGGAAAAGAGTAGAGCAACATCTTTTTCCCTTTTCTAGTAATAATATCTTTTCATCTAATGCGGCATTGGATGAAAACAGTTTCAGTTTTGTCCTTATGCTTACTGTCTGTTTTTGAAGAATTGGTTTACAATAGATACGTAAAGCCTCCAATAGAAGTCTCTTCCTCTATAGAGGATGTGGGACCAATATAAATATGAGAGCAAATATTTCATTTAAAATCTTCACACAGTGAAAAAAGCTTGTGGTAAACTTTGAATATTGGTAAAGCATGATATATTGCATTTGCTCTCATTCTGTGCATATCCAATTTTTCTATAGGTACAACGCATGTATTGTATATAACTTTTGATATAATTAATTGCTCTGTCTAGTGCAGGTCCTAAAGTATCTCTGGTATGTCACCAATCTACAATCTACTAGCTAGAGTGTTGACACGAATTTCTCTATCCCGCATTGAATTAGCACAGCTATAACAAATATCATAACATTTGCCGTCTAGCATTGGTTCTTGAATATTTTTTTTGGAGCATTTCAAGGATACAACCGACATTGGTCAGGCTTGTCATGGTTCTTGAATATTAATGTTTAGTGGACTATTGTTGCTCTGACGCTCTTTTCTAGTCGCACCAGGGACCTCAAAATAAGTCAGAGGATAATTAATGAACAAATTGGAGATAACAACAAAGCATGAGAGTAAAAACATCTGCACACTGCCACAGCCTCTTTTGGCAAAGTTGTTTATTGATAACATTTGTTTAAGCTCTCCAATTGTCTGCCCAACAATTTCATTATTCAAAGGCAGAGGTGGAAATTTTTTGTCCTCTATATTTGCCAGGCAATTATTAGTATATGTGTTTCTATTGTGTGGGGCAAAATTCTGACCATTTTTGGTATTTTCAAATATTTTGAAGGTACAACAAACTCAAACACTGTATAAAACTCCAGACAAAGATTATATTGATGCTGGGTAAGAACTCTGGTAAGGCTATTGATATCTGTTGTTTTTTTGGTACAATATGTGTCATGTAATTGAGCTACTTCTCATAGCATATTGTGCAATAAAGAATTAATTAGAACACTTAGTGGATTATTGACAGTGATTGCATTGGATAGTATAGAATTTTTTTTACATTCAAAATGGATATATATGATGTTATATGATATGAAACATTTGGACTGATGGCACCGTGCCGGGGATAACCATTGAATTTATCCACAGTCCAGAGACATTTTTGATAGAACCTTGCATACCACCTCCAATTTGTGACAGTTCATCATGCACACCACGAGATAACTCTTCAACAGAGCTAGTAGGTAACCAGATATGTGATACAGGCCACTATACTTAGAGTCTAGACATGTTCATTGGACAAAGCTCAATGTTATATCAAAGAATGCTTTCATGTATGCCGACGCTCCATTTTGTAAATAGGCGTCAAATACTGTAAAAAAACAATGTTATGCCAGTCATGCCGGCACATATTTTCACTTTGGCATATATGGCGCATGGTCCCACATTGTACAGTGTATGGAGTGCAGCAGGATATATACAATAATGTTGAAGCAAAGTTTCAATTTGTAGTCTAAGATTAGTACAATGTTATACCCAAATGACGGTATTATTGCAAAGATGATTTATGGCATAGAAATTGAATTTTGAACAACAAATATTTTATTCAACAAACCAAGGCTATGAAGTGGCATTATTTGATATGTGAAGTGAAAATATATCTAGATAATTGAGTTGCATATTGAAAGATTCATTCAGATGGTAGCCAATGTATTGCAGTTGATTATATGTGAGGATAAGTGAATACAAACAAATCTCTGATGATCTGACAGATGTGTAGGCAATACGAGAGATCATCATTGCAGATAAGTGCAACAGGTCTTTGTGGGATAGCACCTGGCATAGCTATACCATAAACTGGCACAAACTTATATCAGGTATTTGCCAGACCTGAAACAACATAGTTTTGTTTATAGCTCTGTGCTTTTGTCAACATAATTGTTGTAAATATTTTGTAGTGCATGCAAGTGAGTTTTAAAGTATATAACAATGAACATATATATGAGGGCCACAAATAGAACTGAAATGATATGCAGCTTTGGCAATATGTCTCGAGAGAGAGGATATGCTGGGTTAAGTAGAGTAGATGTAAAAAGTAGTTTAAAAAGAGAGAAAAGTTGGTAAGTAGTTGGGATATCCTTACTAGCGCTAGTGTCTAGAAACTATGTCCTAGGTTGCCAAGCTACCACACAACTGCATCACAGCTGTCGCAGCGTGCACAGATGCCTGCCAATTTTTCGACTTACTGTAACACCTTGCATGACCCGAAGCAGCCTCTTTGGTCCAAAGCACAGCATGAAGTCACAATAGATGACTCCTCGGAATCTAGCCCCGCTTAGTCGTACACGCTGACATGCTTTATTCAGTCACTGACTCAGGCATGACTCAGACTTTCTATTCCTTTCCATTTGTTTCCATGGACTTAGTAATCATTCTGGTGAACTAGCCATTTAAGTGTAGCCTACCGCTGCCTAAATCCTCATCTCGACCTCTTGGTCATTGGGCTTAGGTAAGCTCCAATGTCTGTACATACACATGATACTAACTTGGTCATTGGGCTTAGCGCTCGACCCATGTGCCACTAACTTTGACTGAGATCTGTCGTACATGGCCCTTGCTGCCTGCCGACATCGAGTTTGTTTACCTTTACATTATCCTTTGCACTTTGCCTGGTGCGAGCGTCGAGCCATTGCCTCCACAACAATAATCCATCAAATACCAATCTATGCAAAATAACGCATGAATACTCTTACAAATTAGACCACGTGAGGCTCATCAATGCATTTCTATCATTCCAGTCAAGTTGTTTTCACTGTATAGTAGATGTCTATTGCTCCTCCTGTCCACACATACTACTTACAAGAACATAGCACAGATATTTGATGCATACCATGGACCGCTACTGTATCAGTATATATGCTACACACACTCCATTAACCAAACAATTGTCAACAGGGCATATATTCCATGCGCTTCCTGCAAGAATACATGTATATGCAAGGTGGAGAACAATGGATCATAGAGGAGTATGGAAATTAAAGACTGTGTAAATTTGAGCCACGATGTGTGCAGACACTCTGCATAGTTCCCTGGAACCCCCGGGAAAAACCCAGCTAATATCATTCGTCCATTGCGTAGATTTCATTTAGTTACCACAACAATACAGACAATATGTACAATTTGCAGAGAGATTGCCCCAAATATGTATGCCCGGCATACTATCCTTGCACAATTCAAACGGCTAGCCACCTGAGGTCTAACTGTCTGACAAGGATACAGCCATGGCCGGAGCACTTCAAGAGCAAATGAACACACTGAAAAGCAACTGGCATGCAGTCAAAACACTTGTATTTTGCTAAGTAGTAGAATCCATTGCTTTGGAGTTTCCAATCGCTGCATAGATTTTTGCCACATGTGCAAGAATATGGGAGACATAGAAGGTATAGCGTCACATGCAATGGAGAAACAAACACATAGCCTATTTGGATTAGGATTCTGATATACAATCAGATACTTAGTCAAACATTGTTACAACTGAATTGCTTATGAGTGAAAGAAACCGGAAATGAATTGTCAGTGTAGATAAAAGCCACCTGCTTCCCCAGTGATCAAACGACCTTTAATTCATCAGGTCACATTAAAGATTGTCAATGTGCGACCAATAGATCTGGATCAGCAGCAACACTATACAACAGCAGCTTTTTATGTGTTATGCACTTTTCTATAAGAATTCATAACCTCACAATTGTCGAAGCATATTTTACAGGCTCATACACTCTCTCTCTTCCAATATTGTCTTTTCTGCCAATGATAGCCTAGCATAGATTGTGTATACACTACCTTGGTGGCTCAGAAATTGAGTCCACCGTTGATATGTGCTTAGCTCTCAGTCACAGTGCAAAGCCTTATATGGTAGGTCAAAGCAGGAAAGCCATTCTGAGACATCTGAAAAGGCACAAAAGTGCTTGTTTCCTCCGTTTTATATGATGCCACGCATTTTTTGTTTTTTTATATCTCCCTTGGATTTTTATGGCCTTCCATATTTCCTCAATTTTCCTGTACTTGTTTGTATTTTCTTTTGCCTCTAGTTGTAGAGAGTTGTGTGGATATGTTCGAGTCACCAAGCAATTAAGGCCTCAAATGGGTTTGTTCTCTGAGGATATGGCTTGGGCAGTTTCTTCAGTTGCCAGCTTTCAGGCTTGATATTGCTGCATCTTCACTGTGATGTATTCTGGTGTTTCAAACACACCACTCATTGAGTTCTGGCTCCTAGCTGAGTAAAAAGCTGCAACAATAACTCAAAAAAAGATCACCACATGGCCGCCAGGAGCCATTGTATGCATTGTGTGGTCAGAGTTGAACAGCTAATTTAACAACTGAGGAAAAACTTGAAGAGACTCAAGCATTTACTCTGCAATTGTATCTGATGCAATGCCTTTGCACTTATATAGTTTTGCAAGGCTTATAATTATTTCCCATCATTTCTTGATTATGCTGTATTGCTTTTTTCCCCTTATGCCCAGTGGGAAACTTGTTGCGTAGTATTCAAGTTATTAGGCACAATGCACACCAGTATGCGGGTAACGTTTGAGAATGCCTGATGGCTGGGGTTCCTCTCTGGCTGCTCTCTCCAGTGCTTCATTTGGGCCATTGACACATGCTATATCCCATGCTCTATACAGCCTTCTGTGTGGCGTTCTGGCGCTCTACTACTCCAGTTTTGACATCCTCAGTCCGAGTGGGATGAGATGGCTTGAGCCTTCTTAAACCCGAGATGAAACATAATTGACAACTTGTGCCTCATCCAAAATGATGACAGCCATGAAATGCCAAGCTGGGTCAGAGCTAAATCAAGCTAACAGCAGTAGTATCAGTGTTGCGGTTAAAAGTTTGAGATACATTGCTCAATCACAACACCTACCATACTTAGGGCCTTTCCAATGCACAAAGTGAGAGTAAGTGTGGTTCCTTGAGACTCAATTTATGGACACGTTGCTTTGCTGTAAACAACAGAGATTGAGCTAGATGATGTTGTCTTATGCCTTCCAGCAGTAGAGAGCAGTGTGAGAAAATCTTTCATTCATCATCTCTGGAGATCCCTTCGCTCATCGCTAATGCAGTCCATGCGCTCCAGAAATGGGAAGCATGATTGAGATGGTCGACTAGGCAATACAGTGGGAAAACCGGTTGAGTAGTGGGAGGGCTTGAAAGCGAGTGTGCTAGTGGTGGGGGCGCCAATGACTATCTGAAAACATGGACACCCTCTATTCCCCTTCTGAACAACATCACCCAGCTAATGACAGTAGTGTTGCTTGTCATGTAGAGCATCAATGGTGCTTCACAAAGTTTAGCATCAAGCACAGCAAGTAGGTTCTCTATCCAAGCAACATCTCCCGCTATTTCCATTGTAGCAAGGTATTCACACAGTAGAACGCAAAAGTGTCGTCATAGCCAGCATAGTCAGCATCAGAGTATGTCACAAAGAGCTCATCTTCCTTTGAAGGACCATAAGTCAATCGCAGGTCGAGTGTGCCCTCGACATACCGGAACAGATGCTTGACTGCTTCCCAGTGCGCTTTACCAGGGTTCGCATTGAAGCGAGCCAGCAAAGACACAGCATAAGCGATGTCAGGCCTGGTACAGGTATATGAGAGAACCGATCGCACTAAGGTATGGAACCTTTGCCATGAATGCCTTATTCTCACCAGTGGAGGGGCTATCAGAGGCTGAAGGGCGAACCTTAGGCACCATAGGCGTCTTTACAGGTGAGCAATCAGAGAAGCCATATCGCTCAAGCATATCAGTGATATACTGACGCTGTGACAGCGAAATGCGGCGGTTGGGACGATCCCTAGCAATCTCTATACCCAATAGAAACGAGGTGGGACCAAGGTCGCGCAGTTTGAAAGCTGTAGAAAGCTCCTGCACTATCCGGTCAGACTCTGCAGCACTGTTGGAAGCAATTGTGATGTCGTCAATGAAGACTGGCACCATCAGATGCACAGAGTCTCGACAATAAATGTACAGAGACGCATCTGAGTGCAACCGACTAAAGCCAAGTTTCAACGGTGTAGCATGCAGAGTCTTGTTCCACACTCGCCCTGCCTGCTCAAGCCCATACAATGACTTTACTAGCTTCAGAAACGTCGCCATGATTGCCAAAGTAGAAGCCATCTGGCGGCTGCATATAGATCTCAAGTTCACCATTGATGAAGGTATGAGAAATGTCCAATGAGTGCAGATTGATGTCTTCCAGGGCAGAGATAGCAAGCACTGTGCGGAGCGTTGCCATGCGCACTGTTGAAGCAAAGGTTTAAACAAAGTCATAACTACGGAGTTGTGAATAGCCTTTGGCGACCAGTCTAGCATTGTAACGCTCCAGCTTCCCATCAGAGAGGAACTTCTGGCTAAAGACCCATCTACACAACCGATGGCCTTTTTACCAGGTGGCAGAGGACATGGAACCCAAGTCCCATTCGCAATATGTGCTTCAATCTCGACCTGACTCGCAACTCTCCACTGATCTGCGTCTGAACACTTCATAGCCTCATACCAATTGGTAGCTCAAGCGCCATGTGCAGAGTTTTGCCTTCAACAGGAGCTCATCATTGCTCTCATCATGCAACTCATCAAGCACCTCATCCTCCAAAGGAGGGTGATGCACAGGCTCTGGCTGAGGTGGTGGAGGATGCTGAATCTTCCACCATTCACCAGGAGGTCTGCGCTCGCGCTGAGAGCGACGCTCCGCAAGGGAGGGCTCTGACGAGTTAGCTGACTGTGAGGTTGATGACCCAGGTTGTAACTCAGAACGAGCTGCAGGCCTGGAACGAGACTGTGATGATGCAGTGGGCCCCGAACACCGCTCAGAACGAGCTTTAGAGCGAGGGGCAGGGTCAGTGCAGGGATGTCTGGCTCATTCGCTGCAGGAGCAGGAGCAAGCGCAGGACCAGGAGGCGCAATAGGCGGCGGAGAAGGAGTGCGAGGCTCAGAAGGAGGAGGATCAGCAGGCACAGGGTGCTCTGCAGGCAGCCTTTCCTCCGCAACACGAGCCTGCTGAGCATCTGCAGGAGACTCAAGACCAGGAGGAGACAGTCCAGGAACAGGTTCCAAAGATGAGTGGGAGTGAAAAGGAGGAGGAGGAAGACTGACCCAGTTCTTCATCCCAGGGAAGTAACACTCGTCGAAAACAGCGCGTTCAGCGATAGTGACCTTCTTTGTGCCTGGATTGTAGATCTTCCAACCCTTGTAACCAGGTGGATAGCCAATGAAGATTGACTTCTCCATGTGAAAGCCCAGTGCACCACGCTTGTCCTTTTGCACATGCACATATGCCAGACACCCCCAGATGCGCAAATGCGAGACATCTGGTTTCCGCCCATAGAAGGCTTCAAAGGGCGTTACTCCAGGGCGTTCAGAGGTGGGACAGCGGTTAAGGACGTGTACCAGCGAAGACAGGGCCTCCCCCCATAACAAAGGTGGTAAACGAGCTTCTGAGAGCATAGCAGTGATGCCCTCAGCCAGAATGCAGTTGAAACGCTCGGGCAACACCATTCTGCTGAGGTCGATTGCGCACAGTGTGTTGCCTCTCGATGCCATGCTCAATGCAGAAAGCATCGAACTCCTTGCTGATGTACTCCCCACCCTTGTGGTCGCGCAGAGCAAGAGCTTCCGCCCAGTCTGAGCTTCAGCATGCGCTTTGAACTGCTAGAACGCGGCAAAGGACTCTGGAGAGCCCTTGGTCTTCATAAGCAAAACCGCTTTCAAACGCAAGGAGTTGTCAATGAAGGTGATCCAGTAGCAGTAACTGGAGTGTGTGTTCGTTTTTCCATTGTATGTGTGATGCCACGCCTTCCTCTGCTCTTATATAGCATCCCATGACTCTTATGACTCTTACATATCATTGTTCGATTTCTCCATATTTCTCTCTATTTTTCCCAGCTCTAGTTGTAGACTTGTGTAGTGTTCAAGTCACCGGGCGATTAAGCGCCCGCGTGCGTCATATGCCTGAGGGCTTAGCTTGGGCTTCTCTTTAGTTGCTCACTCCAGCCTTCAGGTCAGTATGCTGTATCTTCGCTGTAATACATTCAGTTGCTCACTCCCGCCTTCAGTCTGGTATTCTGGCACCCCACTGGTCGAGTTCTGACTCCCAGTTCCTTACTGCCATCGCTTCCAGCGCGAAAAGGGATGCGCTGAGCATGAGATTCCAAAAGTCACGAACAGCGTGTTAAGGGCGAGAACGGCACCGCTGCAGCTAAAAAGACTGCTGCACAAAGCGTCCACTACAGCACACTGGCCAAGTCACAGTTCGTTCTCTACAGTTGTTCACCTTGCTAGAGCACGCTGCTCACTACCTTGGGACTGCAGACACAGGCGCCACTGCTCATACGACACCATCATCACCATTGGCTGGGCAACTACACCTCTTTGCGCATTGCTATCCGCCTTGCCCAATGACGCTGTTGTCTACTCTGAGGGTGTAGGATCTGTGGTGTACGTTCCAGTGATTGGAGGGGAGTCTGCGCAAGCGGTGGAGTTTGGCAGAGTCTTGCATGTCCTTGCACTTGGATCAAATTTGTTCTCTGTCCTCTACCTTACTCGATGCCATTGTTTCAAACGTTCACATCTACTCTGACCAAATGGACTTTGATTGTGACAAGACTACACTCTTCTCCGCTACAATCGATGCATCCAACACTGCCTACCTTGATGGAACGGTTTCTGCCCTCCCTTGAGTCTGCTCATCTCTCCTCCACCTCTACTCTGCCCCTCAACGAGACGCTTTGGCACCGCCGCTTTGCGCACTTCCACTTCGAGGGTGTGCGCAAACTCACTGATAGTGGTGCAGTAACTGGGTTGAAGCTTACCGCATCACAGCCTGCAGATCCTATATGCGAGCCTTGTCTTGCGGGCAAGCTCAACGCTGCTCCATTCTCTCTCGCGCTTAATCGTCGCGATAAACCGCTCCAACTCGTCCACTCTAATGTTCACGGCCCTGTTCCTGTCCGCACACACTCTTGTACTGGGAGTCAGAACTCGACCAGTGGGGTGCCAGAATACCAGACTGAAGGCGGAAGTGAGCAACTGAATGTATTACAGCGAAGATACAGCATACTGACCTGAAGGCTGGAGTGAGCAACTAAAGAGAAGCCCAAGCCAAGCCCTCAGGAGGCATAAGACGCACGCGGGCGCTTAATCGCCCGGTGACTTGAACACTACACAAGTCTACAACTAGAGCTGGGAAAAATAGAGAGAAATATGGAGAAATCGAACAATAATATGTAACAGTCATAAGAGTTATGGGAAGCTATATAGGAGCAGAGGAAGGCGTGGCATCACATACAACAGAGAAACAAAACAGGCAGGAAGCGATGTTGTGATTAAGAATGGTGCAGCACTTGCATGGGGTAGTGTTGGTGGCCTCAGGGGTTGAAGCAGAGAGTGTGCACAGGGCAGGGGCCAAAGGTGGTAGAGCGAGAACAAAGGGATTCCCTGTTCTGGGCACTCGCTCAGGTGCGTCTGAGCAAAGAGGTGCTCACACATAAAGTAATGCTCATACTACCACTGTGCAGGCTCACAACTGTGCTCAGTCTGAGGCATTGGTATGGAATCTCATACTCTGCTACTAGCCAACAAATGCTTATGTATAACTTGAGTAGGCTCTTCCTGCTCCTCCACACGCTCCATTTATCCCTGCTGCCCTTGGCCCTCTTTCTCCCCCTCCTCCTCATTAAGCAGCTCGTTCCTTTCATGCTTCACTTCTGATGCAGGCCAATGCTTCCTGTCTCACTCAACGTGCAACGTCCTCAATACCCGAAGGTGTGACAAGTGGAGCCCATTGACCACCTGATCTCTGATACAAGAGCAACATCAGTTGCCTCTCTAGCCACTGCTCCCTCTCTGTCCAATAAGATCACACCCTTTGCATGTAATGCTAGAGTCCTCTTTATCCCAACCCCCTGCAGCGCCCACAACCATTCCTCGCCATGCTTCTCATTTGCAACCAGTCTTTACCCAAGAATGCAAGCATCATCTTCAGGCTGCGCAAGCAAAGAAGTCAACGAAGCAAGCTATACATGATACAGAAGAACAGGAGAAAAAGACATAACCTCCATGGCATTTACTCAAGTGAGTGTTTTACATCCTTGTTACCAGACTTCCAACTAATAAGGGCATAATTGTGCACTCACCAAGAGAATGACACAGTACTTGAGCTGGTCAAGTTTCAGGATAAACTTGAAGTGTGGCTTAAGATGTGCCTTACAGAAGCTTTCATTGAATTTGTTAGTCTTTCCTCTCTGTTAACTGCCTTCTACTTGTACAACAAGACTCAAAGGCAATTGGCACCAGATTGAGGTTTGCTTCCAGAAGACAATCTATTCCAAAACTTGAAGGTCCATTGCAATGCAGGCCTTGATAATCTTCCTCAGTGTGACAACTCACAGGTGCAAATGCACTTCCATAACCACTTGCCAGGTGGGTGCCGCATCTGTCCATAAGTAGCAGAAGTCATTGCAGGGCGCAGCATCATTGGCACGTCAGCAATTTGCTATTCCTTCATCCGAAGGTCCGGTATCTGCTCTCCACATTCTCCAGTCCTTCTAGTATATGAGCTGTGATACTGCCATCCTCTTCACCATAGGCTCTGCCATATGCCTTACCTCTTGAGCCATACTCTGAGGTCATCTCCTAGCCTTCAGCTCTATCTATTTTTGTCAGTCTCAGTAAATCTCTCTCTCTCTTTTCTGATCTTGCACACTAAAAGTATTCTCCCAAGGAGACATAATCATCATTTCCAATAGTAACAATGACTTAGAGCCTTCAGACAAGGTGATAGCGGCCAAGGTAAATATCTGTAGTGCTGTTATGAGTTGAGGCTGGCTATCCCACTACAGTAGTCTCAAAATGCAAATTTTGTAGACATGAACAATTGCTCCTCTGCATTTGAGTCTTACAACGGCAGCAAGAAAACAGCCAGGGTGGTCTTTGGAAAACATTTTTCCTGATATAATTTGGAAAACCACCGCCTTCCACAAAAAACTGAACACAATGGCTCAATAGCTCAGTTAAGACTTGAGGGAAGTATACTGGTTTTGGTCACACACAAATACAGTGACAGACAAAAGGAATGCAATTGGGTTTTAAGCACTTGGTAACAATAGATTATATTTTGTGAAACATAGAAAATAACCACAAGCTGTAAATTTCATGTATACAGTATTTATATGTAATATTTTATTAAAATGTCATATTACCATATACAGCAGGTACACATAAAATGGCTTGAATATATATTACTTTTGACTATAACAAAAAATAGCTCGTAAAGAGTGAAATAAAACAGCAATGTAAAATGTTTTTATACTATGATTTACCTCATATATAGACATAACCTCACAAATATTTTTGATTGATCAAAGCTGTTCATTACAGAGCATTCATGCAATTGCATTTTGCAGTTATTTTACTAAATTTAAATTGCTTTCCAAAACATTTGCTACAAAGCAGCTTGAATAATGCAAATTATATGGCTTTTCTTACGCTGACATCAATGCCTGGCCAAAGCTTGGATATATGCAACTTTGTCCATACATATAATACTATAGTTTTAGTTTTAGGCCTAGTGATTACAAAATGCAACTAAATAAATACTTAATAATTAAGAGTTTTAATTAGCTGATAATATATATGAGGTTATATTTATATATGAGGTAATTTATGGTATATAAAAATTCTCAACTGCCACTTTATTTAAGCTCTCACAAGCCATTTTTTGTTATGCTTAAAAGTCATATATATTCAATTTATCTTATGAACACCTACTGTATATGGTAAAATGACACTGTGATAGAATACTAAATATACATATTGTATATATGCAATTTACAGCTCATAACTATTTTTTGAATTTAACAAGTTATAAGCTATTATTTCTAAATGTATAAAGCCTAATTGCACTATTTTTATTTGCAACTGTATACTATAGAGATACATTGCAAGTTGTTCTGGATTTTAGCATGCCATTTTCTGGTCAGTATTTAACAATTGCTTTCTGGCCATCGGAACTGAATGCTAATAGCACTATATGCATATGCACTATATATGTTAGCTATATTGGTTTCCTTATAAGTTATTCCACTCTGTAAAATGTAGTCTATATTCAAGAAGCACATTACAAATTGTTCCAGACCTTAGTATACTATTCTCTAGTAAGTATTGAATATTCAAGTTGTCTCTAGCAAAACTAGAAAAAATATTTGTTAACTAGCCTTAGATATGTTGTGTGCTTTATTACTGATTTTCTTGCTAAATATAGTTATTTATTATGCATAGACAGCTTGGAGATTCTTGTCGCAGCGTGCGCAAATGCCCACTAATTTTTCAACTTAGTGTAATGCCTTGCACAACCCAAAGCGACCCCCTTTGGTCTAGAAGCACAGTATGTAGTCATAATAGATGACTCCTTGGAGTTTAGCCCTGTTTAGTCATATACGCTGACAATGCTTACTTAGCCGCTGGCTTAGACATGACTCAGACTTTCTATTGGTTTCCATTTGTTTCCAACGGACTTAGTAATTGTTTCGGTGAACTAGTATTTAAGCGTAGTCTACTGCTGCCTAAGTCTTCATCTCGACCTCTTGGTCATTGAACTTAGGTAAACTTCAATATCTGTGCATACACATACAAATATTAACTTGGTCATTGGACTTAGCTCGACCTGCGTACTGCTAGCTCTGACTGAGACTTGTCATGCATGGCTCTTGCTGCCTGCCGACATTGAGTTTTTTAGTTTACCTCTCTTTGCATTTCACCTGGTGTGCGCATCAAGCCATTGCCTCAGCGACAGTTCTAAATGCTCTAGTTTTCCAAGACGGCTGGAGTATGTGACGCAGTTATACAGTCTCATTGTTCGGCAACAATATATTGATCAATATGCCCTATTATCAACTGTGATTCCTTTTTGGCCTTTACACTCAGTATCTCTAAAGCTTGCGAGTTTTTGGCTACGTTCTTCCTAGTCTATTATGTTTTTACCACATATTAGGAAACAAGCAACTGGCAGGTAAAGAATCTTTGGGTTTATAAAACATTTAAAGAGCAGGACAAAGTAACCCAGAAGGCAAATCTGCATCTTAAACAAGGCCTTGTGTATTGATTGCATTCTACCTCTACTATCACTCAAAAAAATACCAGTGCCCAGACATCTGTATAGTCTTCTATATGACACTTTCAAAAGGGTTCTCTATCTCCTCCCATATAATTACTGAGCTTATAAAAGCTTTGCCATATCTATCATGCACTAATACTAGATTTTGGCCCCTCTTTATTTGCAAGTAAGTGCCTTATCATTCTTGCCAAAGATTATATTCTGAGGACCCGATTTAGATGTAGTACCCGATATATACATCTATTTAGATGTATACATCTCAGCAATGACATAATTCTATTTGCAAAGTTCACAAAGATATATGTCTCTTTGAATTTAATGATCACAATTGCTAAATAAACATCAAGTGCACAAATATAAAGTTGGGCTGGATGTAGAGTTTGAGGATTTTATTTTGGCTTTTCTCTTATTAAATTTACCATTCTGGATATGTTAGTCTAAATAATTCAAGCTAAAGAAAGATCTTTTATGCATCAACTTTGAGCTTATCTGGACTCTTGATTTTGCTAGCTTATCAGCTAACCCAACTGATATTTATATTTTCTGTAATCAATTCCTGCAAGATATTGTAGATTGAATTATTCAGTAGTGCAAATCCAAGAATAGTTGTTCAGACTTAGTCTAAAAATATGATTCTCTGTGAGAATATGCTATTTCCTGGCTCAAGTACTTATACAATTAGTAAAATTTTCTTCCTAGCAAGTACATCAATTATTTTTTTAGGTAAATACCAAAAAATAATAATCTAAAAGACTTATCCTAGATTTATAGTGTTAAAGATATATTATCATATTTTACTAAGAAGAATATATTTGATAATCCGTTTTGAATAACATATGTAATTGAAGCCTATGCGGCATTTATTATGTGAGCACATAAAGAGATTTGGTAAATATTTGAGAACAGATTATCTTTGACCATTATATATCTTAAGGAACTTCAGGAACTTTGCCCACACTCTTTTGTGCATGACAATCTGTTGGCACTTATCAAGAAGCAGAGATTATTATATACACACTGCTTACATATGCATAGCAAAGAGCACACTATCTTGGCAACCTGCTTGGCAGTTTTAGTGGACAGTTATTAGATATATAGTTAATACTATTTACTCACTTATTGGATTCAACAAATTTATTCTGACAATAATGTTTAGCAGCTTATTAAGGAGTACAGCCAAACTAACACTTCATTGATTTACATAGACAATAGACCACTCAATGCTTTTGAGGCTTTCTATTTCCAAAATGTGCTTTAAAAGCCAGAGAACCTCAACCATCTATTTTACAAGCTCATACCCTCAGAAGCTCACAATAATCCAATTACAAAGATTTTCTGCAATTATCACAGTATGCCATTTTTCTCTGATATATTTATTGTTATTATCACTCAATATTAATAAATAGATGCGGAAACCTACCTTATTCCATATGCAAAGGAGAGTCCCTTTCTGTCTTCAAATGAGACTTCTGAAAAATGGCAAACACCTTACATTACATATATTGGCAAGGTTTCTTGGTCAATAATACCACTATTTTCAATTAATTCAGCATCTGGCATGTGGCAAAGTAGAGTGGATAATTTCTATTTAACATTTGTACTAAAAATTCCAATTTACAGCACATCTGCCTATATTCCAGTACTCAGCCCTTTTGGGATTCAAAATCACATCTTCAGATCTATCATTTATAGGACTATTTAAGTAGCTGTTACATTGCTTGAATACTATATCAACACATTTGTTATCCGCAAGAGTGATGTCAAGCAAAACACTAGATACACAAATGCAGTTAGATTGTATAACAGTTAATACAGAATTTCACTACAGTATAATATTGCAGTATGTGCAGTTCTTTTGAAGAATTCATATTATATGGACAAAAAAAACACAAAACCACAAGTGTATTTCCACTTGCCTCAATAAGAAGCAAGCACTGCTGCCAGGCCAAAAAATACATGCCACCAAAACTGAAAATGCTTTGACTCATAGAGAGAAGACAAGAGAAGGCCAAATTCAGAGTTACAATACTCTATAGCCAATCGTAGCCGTATGTTTGCCAACAAGATGATTGTTCTCTGCAAAGTGGCCAGCCTTATATTGGAAAAGTGGGAAATATAAAGTTAGATATTTCTATTTGACTATTATTGATTAATTTTACTTGTGTATTGTTTGGCTATTTATTTTCATCAATATCTGAGTTATCCAGAGTACAAGTATTTCATAAGTATTACAAAAGTAATTTATCTATAATAAATAACTAATAATATAGAAAATATGCAATTATAATTCCAACATTTGCAAATATAGCACAATAATGTGTAAAAATGAGGCCAACAATGACTATACGTGAAGAGGCAGTTAAGATAGATAATAAAGTGACACTAATAGAACACATATCATTGAGATTGACAATTGCATCACAGAAGCATGTTTGCACTCCTGTCATGTAGTATTGTCACGCATATTTGTTTTTTCATTTACTGTGCTGGTTATTTAGGTTGAGCAGCTCATTCCACCTATTTGTCAGGTTTGTTAATGCTACGCCACTGCCATGACACATGTGCTAGTTTCTGCTAAGCACACTGTTTATACTAGAAAATAAAACCTTTGGTTACTACTATGAAAGGGCTTGCGTAAGTTAGAAATGCTTTGAGTGTAAACTAGACTCAAAGATAAGTTTTCTGCTGTAGTTCACTGGGCCTCTATGTCAGGCTATTAATAATTATTCATAGGGATAGATGTGGAAAAACCTTAATTCTTAATGATACTGTATGCTAGTGAGTATGATAATTATCTATCTACTAATACCGTTTTCAAATAGAAAAATATGTAACTTCTATTTACCAACACTCTATTTACCAGTTGATTATTTCTGCCTGTCATGCAGTTGATTGCATGTAAGAAGTTTAACTCCTTCTTTAAAATGTGTAGTATTTGCTTAGATGAGATGTAATCAAATTCAAGTAGTATAGGTCTCTATTTTCTAGCAGAAGCCAATATATTTGTTTTGGTAATATTCAGGATTTGCTTCCTCAAAGTACTTTCAACTGTGATAATTGTTAGCTCTTTTATTAAGAACAAAATACCGTTTCTTGCGGAAGAGCTTTTGCTAACATAATAAACTCTATGCACTGCCTCAAGAAATTTTGTGCCTTTTGCAGGTCAAAAGCTGCCTAGCCTAATGGAGGGATATATCTAAATATGCTTTGGAAACTTTGTGGATACTATGTCTAATGCTCTGAAAATACAATAAAACTTATAACTTGTGAGTGTCTCAGTTGCTGTTTTATTGCAAATATGCTATGCCCTGAGCCTGTATGCTAGAGTCCTCTAAACTATGAGTCTTGCTCATTTGTAACCCGGATAGGTTACATATAGAATCTCACGGTCACTCTAGCACTATATGGACTACTGTAGATAGCTTACTCTTTTGCTTCTGCAATGCACGCTTACAGTTATTCTTACTCACATTCCTTTCTCGGACTTATATTTGCTCCCAGCGATTCCTTGCCTCATTGCGTTACTTGTCAAAACCTTGTTTTTTGTAGATACATAAACCAACCCGCCCTTCAACCCAAGTTTTCTCTTTATCCTCTCTACTCGTGGTCGAAGGTATGTTACAGTCATCGCTATCCTACATACTATGTACTGCCCCTCTCTACTCGTGGTCGAAGAATATACTTTTGTGCCAGTTCTGTTTCATTCGAGTGTTGTGTCATAGTCCTACGACGGGCCTATATCATTGTGAGTTTGTTTGAGCTCCTTTTATATCTTTTATCTCATTGCAATTGTTGTCAACTTTCGTTGGTAACAATTATTTTAGGATATTTGGCTATGCTTATAGCAATAAGTGCTTGCTTTAAATTGCCTGTTAGCCAATGGCAGAAATACGCTACTCTGGATTTTATCTGCTTGGTAAGCAGTTTGTAGTAAGCTATTTTTGCTAGCCAATGAAAGCCTGACTACTTAGTAGATTGGTAAGCTTTTTGTGGAAATATTAGTAATAACTGACAAATTGCTTATTGATATCTTAAAAAGCATTTCCTTTGCCCACTCTTTTTATACTATATTATATGATAACTGTTACATATAATGGCTATTGTAGGCCGATATTTATTACTAACAGTTCAAGCTACCAATATTGTATAAAGTCTTTGTCCAAGCAGCATTATTATTTTTCATTCAATATATTCTATTATTCTTATTTTTAGCTGTTTTTATTTTGTGCCATTCAATAATAGTGCAAAATAGCACCTTTCAAACACCTTGCACACATTGCAAATATGTACATTACGCCTATTTACATGTGGCTACCTCATATTCTCAGCATATGTCTTCTATTCATGTACACTGACATGTTGGTTTTATCTACTTGTTACCTTTTTTTTGTCTAGTGAGCACCTTTTTTTGCTAACTATTGCCAAAATTTGTGCTTCTGTAAATAATCAAGCTGTTTTTAGGGTCAAATCAATCATCTCTATTGTAGATAAGGTGGATGCATTGATTTGGGTGAATTCAAACATTTATAATGTATACTGATATGTTACTAAATATCTAGGCTTTTGCCAGTTTAGCAACTGAAAATAGCTTGCAGATTTCAAATAATGAGCAGCATAAAAAGATCATGTAGATAATAGCTCAGTGCATGGCTCTGAGTCAGACTCTTCTGATGGGTTGGTTGTTGAGCTATCACACCTTATTAGCCAATGAGGGAAAATTCCTCTAGCTGGTTATTACAACCTATGTGCTAGTTTTGGGCTTTCTCATTGTCATAGGGTTCAGAATATATTAGAAGACTTTTATAAGACAGCTAGGCACCTATTTCTTGGGTGCAGCCTCAGGTATATATACCACATTTAGTAGCCTATATTTGCTGGCATAGCTTGCATTACAGCTTGATAGCTTTCTTCTTCAAATAGAATAGCTTCATACACTATTCAAATTTCTAGAGTATCTGGACTTGTAGCACCAGGGCCCTGCTCGTGTGCATCTGAGTGTCAAGCAACTCTGTCTCAACCAGCCACTCTATCTAATAGCAGCCTGACTGCATAATCTCTCCCTAAAGTTAGTATACCCAACCTGGTTCTTGCCAGCAAGCATACATACTTTAATCAGAGGTTTGCTACAGAATACTCTAAAGTGGCTTGATAGTGGCACCCAGAGCATTTATAATATCAATTACTATAACCATTTGATTTGTTGTGCAGTTCTTGAGATTGCCCAAGAGATTGGTGTCAGAGAACTCAACAGAGGCAACTATATACAAGGAGCACAAGTATCTTCTTCTCTAAATAATTGAATTGTTATAGAGATTTGCCCCAAATAATATTGCCAAATGGTTTGGCATCACCAGCTTGTTTGTATTTCCATATAAAAACTGAGATATACAAACTCCAATATACATAGTTCAAGATGACTGCAGAGAAGAGGCAAGAGCATCTTCTGCAAGAGCATAGATAATTATAATATATTTCAAAGCTCTAGACCCGCAATACTGAGCAGCAGCACTTTGCTTCTCAAATCCATGCTACATCTTTAGGAGGCCACCTTCTCCTACAATGCCACCAAATGGCATCTCTTCTAAACAAACTACTACAGCATTTATGAGCCTAAATGATAAGCAAGATAAAACAGTCTTTGCTGTCTGCTTTCTAACAATTTACTGATATAACTTTAACTAGTTGGATTTAAAAGCTGCAAGATTTGCTCAAAAGGAAGCGTATAAAAAGTAGTAGTGAGATTAGGAATATACTTCATTTTTCACATCACTAGAAATGTACATCTTTTCTCTTTTGATAGGCAATACAAAGGGTCTAGAGATAAATACTAAAATAGGGTGCAACCTACTAACATTTGAGTAGTATTTGATTACTTTCTATTTATCACAAGGCTTATATGGTGTGTGCTAGTTCTGTACATCTCTATATATACTAGTGTTTTGGCTCAAGAACCTAATACTGTGTGCATAATATTTGACAGCTAAAAAATAAGCATGCAGTATTGTGAGCAAAGGTTTCTAAGCTTCAATTCAACTGACTGTTTCTCAGTATTTTGGCAAGGCAATTGAACTGGCGGTGGTTATTTTTGAACTGACAATAGTCATCAGAATAAATCTGCAGGCATTGTTGCAAAGTTTTGGAGTTGCTGGTAGCACACAAGAAGTCTTAGTGAATAAACTATATATTTTTCAACACCTTGTAGAGATTTAGCTTGGGATGGAAAATAAGTCAACAGATATTGTTAAATATTGAATACTAGTGAGGAGTGGCATACCAAGGTTTGGAAGGACTCCTGTCATGATTCTATAGTATAATATGATTTTATTGAGGCCAAACAACTTGTGAGAAAGCAGATAGAGCAAAGGTACTTGGTATCAGTGTATCTGGCTATATTGACACCTAATTCTTGATAGACATGGCTTGGATATTGAATACCAGTCAGAGATAGCATAGCAAAATTTGAAAGAACTTCTGTCATGATTCTGTAGTATAATAACTTGCGCAGTAACTTGAATACTACACTCTATAATTAGGTGTAGGAAAAAAAGCGATTTGGACTATTTAAAAAAAAATATGAAATAATTCTAGGTTCTGGGAAATTGTATAATAGTGGGTGAATAGCTTTGCATTATACATGATTGCAAAGCAAATACTTGAGTTTTCTCCAGATGATTTTCTTCCTTTGTTTGAAATTAGCTGATTAACTCTCACTATACTTTTGGCATTAATGTGGTGAACACTAGAAAGACTGAGAGTAGTTTAAAACATTATAGTAGCAAAAGACAATTTTGATAGAACTCAACAAGTAATATACCAGAATACTAGACTGAAGGCTGAAATGAGCAACTAAATCTACTACATTAAAGATACAGCATGCTGACCTGAAGGTTTAGAGTGACCAACTGAAGAGAGGCCCAAGCCATGCTCTCAGGAATACTACACAAGTTTTTGCAACTAGAGTAAAAGAATATAGAAGAAAAAACAGAGAATCTGGGAAATATGAAAGAGTCGTCAGAATTGCAGAAAGCCATATAAAGAAAAAAAAAAGGTTGACCATCACATAAAATAAAGAAATAGACACTTTTGTATCTCTTGAGGTATCTCAGAGTGACTTCTCTGCTCTTATCTACCATATTAGACTTTGTGCTATAACTCAGAGCTATCACGAAACCCTAACTCACCTGTGTGTGTGTTGCTTAAGGGGAGAAGTGTAAAACACTGTGTGTGTGTTGCTTAAGGGGAGAAGTGTAAAACACTAAGTGGAGCGAGAGCGACGAAGATATGAGAGAATCTTAACGATGTTGTTAAGCTTGAGGCTTAAGGCCACAAGCGTACCTCTTTATATACATATGAGCCAGTCTCTAATGATGTCATCGATGAGCTGGCAGTGTGAGTCATACATGTCGAAGAGTGCCAGCTCAGCGACAGCTAACCAGAGTGACCTGCTGGCGATGTCTATTCTATAGCCTGCCCGAGGTAACTATGACGGATCCTTAACTCAGGTCCGTACTCAGTGGTCATCTTTCTTTCTACCTCAGTCCATGATATCATACAACCTACTCCAGTCCATAGACCTCGTTTCTAGTCCCTACCTAGACCTAAGTACATGTGATGCATCCATTATCCATCCAGACACTTGGTTGATGCAAATGTTATGGCGCGAGCTTTGTGTGGCGCGGGAACGCGCTTAAGTGAGCGCTTGAGACTTGGTGTCGAATATGAACGAAAATGAAAGGAAATTGACTAATAGGGCATAATCTGTGACAAGAGCTAAGCCATGTCAAACCGCGGCTCTAGAGCTCTAGGTCAATAAGGTAGCTTATATCTAAACTATGCAAAACTATCATTTGCATGAAAAATTAATATTAAGAGAGTGAGAATATATCAGCCATGTGTTCAGATATGCAAAAGTAATAGAGGTGCTAGTCTATGCTAAGTGGTCACTTGAGCTAAGCAATTGTAGCATATTTGGATAGTCCTTAATATAATTTGATAAATGAAAAGTTATTGATTACTAAGAAGCAGGAGCTTCATTGACATTGATAATATTTTTTCAGTTGCTTTCGCTTACAAGCAATCCAGTTATGGAAATCACTGACTGAAAATTTTCTGACTGAAAATCTGATTTTACCCAACAACCTTAATCTAAGCAGACCACAAGAGATTATGACCAACTAACTGGACACTTGTTTCTCCTCCAAGCAGAGTGTACAGTTGTCTATGGATTAGAATAATGGTTGGCTCACTTTGCTAAATTCAATTTACATAAAATGCTAAACCAAAGGTCAGCAGAGTGGTTAGCTCAAGTGGCAAAGTACATAATAATAGCTTTCAAGGCATTCAGGGCAAGATAATATCATCCCAGTTTTAAAGAACAACCTGTTATATTCAGCTTTTCTTCCAAATACAAAAACATTGGCCTTCTTTCAGTGGCTCTATATTGTAAAAGTGAATAATGTCATTTATTTTGACAAAGCATTTTATATGGAATTCTTGCCTTCAGCTGTATTTTGTTTACTCTAAATACTTTACTGCAAAAAATAACCTTTTACTATATCTGTCTCTTATCTCATTGTGTCTAACATATTTGAAACCAAAAAAATAACAAACTTTGGCATCAAATATTTCATCAATTTTATGAGGCCAGATTATATTCATCTCCTTTTTTACAGTATTTAGCTATTTTACCTTGGCATCTTATAGTGACTCATTATGCTATAATGTATTGGATTTTTTCATTTTGCCTGCTCTGTTGTAAATACATATGTTTGACCTATAGTTGCAGCCAAAACTAAGGTAATTGAATTTTAATTATCTCAAAACAATAACTTATAATTTGCAAAGCTTTAAAAGAGCCATAAACTATAAATTACATATACTATATATAGTTGCAAATAGAAATACTGCAATTTTGCTTAAAGTATTTAAAAAAAACAAATGTAAAATTTGGAAACATCTATAAATTATAGATTGCAATATATACAATACATACATATATATATATATTGGATGTTCAGACAAAATTGAATATATATCCAAGCTTTGGTCAGATGTAGAAAGAATATTATTATTTCTTTTTACTGAAAATATGTTGTAGTAAACATTTTTTGTTAACAGCACATCAATATGCCAAAGAATGGGACAGGGCTAAACTTGCTTGTCTTGGTAGTCTTGATAGCCTTGAGTCCAAAGATGCATGAATCTCCAAAATTACCACTCGGTCCAATGCGTAATGTTGAGAACTTCATGCTTATATCAGCCCAGGGATTGTGGGTAACGGATGCTTAACTTCCATTTTTTTTGTTGGGTTGAATCTGTAGCAGCCCTGGTGATACAGCTAGCCTTGGACAATATTGAAAGAGTTTGCTGGGGTGCATGTCCACAAGTCGTTTCTACTGTAGAGTCCGACCTGCCTTCAAGTTCTGAAACAATTTTGGAGACACATTCTGGCAAGACACAAATGTTAATATTGCTGGCAAGTTGTAAGTGGTTCTCGTCTCCTTTAGCCGGCACAAGAGAGCCACTACTCTTTAGAGCTAAGAAAAGATTATCTTTGGCAGCCTTAGAGTTAATGTTTTGCTTCACAGTAAATTTCACACTTTTGGGTTTTGTAAAAGCTTTGGGAGAATTGAACAGTACAGGCATGCCAACATTTGCCATATGGTCCACTTTAAAACTGGTATGCCTTTTGTTTATAAAGACAGAATGCAAGTCAGATCTGCTGGTTGTGATAGTATTTTCTGCGCCAAGTGTAAGGGAAATGCAGACATTGGCAATGCTTTTGGAGGGCACTATTGCTGACAGAAGTACCATGGGCACTGTCAACCATCAAGTAGGCATTGGTACATAGTTGTGCATTGAAAAACACATTTGTCTCCAGAAGACATAAAGAGCTGGCATTGGCCAGTGTGACAGGAAACTTGCTATCTTCTGAAGTTGAAGAATAATTACTAGAGGGTGATCTAGGAAGAGCATTACTATTGGCCAGAAAAGAAGCATTTGTGCCATTTGCCAGAGGGAGACTATTAGTATTATACACTGTAGAAATTCTCCTAGGGCTATTAAGGAGGATTGGGATGGGAGAGATGCTTTGAGGCAGACTGTTTACATGATCAAGGGCAGCAGTTGCAGTGTAGTCATTGCTTGTAGTTTCTGGGGTCACCTCATTACCAAAGGCAAGCTGCAACTGTAAGTCATCACAATGACGGAATTGACAATACCTGCTAGAGCTGCTGCGGGCACTGGAGACACTATGCATGGCGTTTTCTGGCATAGGGCCAGATCCTGACATAAAAGAAGATGCTCTGTCACTGATCCCCACTTCAGTGCTGTAGCTGTATGTAAGGTCTTGCATACTCTCTGTCTCAAGTGGACTACCAATTAAAGCAGCGGCACCATAAATGTTGATCTGTTTGTCTATCCAAATGCTGGTCTGAGCATCCATCACAGCATCTTCTCAATTGCTCATAGTGGCATCTACCTGCTCATGAAGTGAAATGAGAGCAGGACCATTCGCTACATGTTTGGAGGTTTCTGCATCAACTAGTGAGATAAAGTTTGCTGCTCTTATCTACTGCCATTGGATTAGATCCAGGATAACTGCGTATACAGATAGCATCTTTTATGACTACCACTGCCAGCATTGTGTAATGCAGTGTTGTATTGTGAAAAGCCTTGGAAAATGAAACTCGGGCCCTAAGCGGAACTGAAGAAGGGTTTGGACATTTTGATAGCACAAGGTTAGAGTAAAAGTGTGCTTTCTGAAGAGCTCAGCTTCATTGACAGTGGAAAAGACTTGTTAAGTGCTGTAAAGGGTTTGCAATTTTTCTCCAGTATAATACATTTCAGTTGATTGTGTGACCCAAGGCTAGCAGTGGGGACACCATTCTGTATAATGATACTAAATTATAACCACAATATAGAATATATACAGCTGACCTTGGTTGTAGATGGTAAACTTGATATTTGGTTGCAATTTCTTAGCAGAGATATTATTGAATGTAGAAATGAATAAGTGGCGCAAAGGGCTAATACGGCGTAATATCCATGCCAATGGAGCATCAAATATGTAACACCAAGGACAGCACTAATTATTAAAGTGCTACAGCAAACTGCGTAAAGAGAACTCAATTACAATATATATATGCTGTTTATATACAATTTACAGCTTATGGCTACCCTCATAAATCTAACAAGTTATAAGCCATTGTTTCTAAGTGCTCAAAGCTCAATTGCATTACTTTTTTTGTCTGCAGCTGTATAAATACTCAGCAACAGATCCATTGCAGCGGCAGTCCAAAATGCTGCAGAGCTTGTATGCCCATATTTTGAACTGCAACCCCCAGATAGAATATAACAAGGCAATCTCTTGAAACTTGTGCTTGCATACAAAGTAACACAAAAACACATCCAAAATAGAGTCAAGTTAAATCAAAAAATTGAATATCCAACAAAAATATTAATAAAAATACAATGAATTTTGAAAGCCATGGAAACAGGCAAAACAGCAATTGAATAACTCCAGTTAAATCATGTTATAGAGCACCCACTGTTAGATAATGTGCATCCCAGGCATTAAACATATGTCTCCAGCTGAAACTAACAAAACACTCTATAAGCAATAATTTACGCATGCACAATATATGTTATGAACTGTATATATTCATTCATTTTGCCACCTCCTGATATGTCCCCTTGAGGTGAGACCATATGATTTCTATATACAAAGAGATGTATTAACTGAATGCACTAATATTGAAATACCGTGCGGTAGATGGGCAGGCCTATATCTTCATTCTATTCCAAAATCTTTATGAAAATGCCATAAACTTCCATTGTAGTTAACCAATTAGCAAGCATGACAGATAGACTGCATGGCACTCATTTCCGTAAATAATTGAGTAGTTTCTGGAATAATGCAATCTAACAAATCAAACCAGCAAAAGAGAGTCATTATTCTAGCATAGAACTGCCAAAACAACAGAGTTGCAGATACTGGACTCTTTCTTGAGGGAAATGAATGTAGGGATCATAGAAAGATGAGGCATGAGAAAATTGCTGCAAAGATAAACCAACAAGTTTACCTTAGAACAAACCCAATCAATCTTTGATAAACATGTGCCTAGGCTACAGAAAATTTGCTGGCTTCTTTGTAACAAACCAATAATCATCCATGATCCTGAACATTGTGTGAAGCTGGCAAATGGTGATAATAAATAAACCAAGCAATCTATCATATTGAGATCGTAAAACAGTGTTGTCAAAATGATGTTCAAAACTTGTGTTGTGCTATAAAGGAACCCTCAGCATTTCTTTCACAACTGAGTGATTATCTGAAGCTATTTTCAACAACTTGTCAGACTTTATCTTAGATATCTGACTTAGCACCACATTATTTTTCCATGCCAAATAAACAAATACCTGTTTCATTATAAATAAAACAAGTCACTAACAATCTGGCAAAATCTCCCAAATACAGTGACTGACAAAAATATGTCACACTTTAGATATTGAGCATCTAAAAAATATATTGTAAAATATTAATATGAGCAACTATAGAAAACTTTTTTTGTGAAGTCCTATAGTAATGAATATTATTTTTCAGAATTTCCATATATACCATATATGGCAGCTATGATGGTATAATAAACAAATATATTAAAACTGCACTAATAGAAGATTTCTTTATAATACAACCAAATGAAAAGATATGCATTTTACACACTATTGATAAAATATCTTCATTTATGAGTAATTGTACAAAAAGCATGCATAATATGTATTTTGATATTATTATTAAATAAGTGTTGATTTTTTTTGTCACAGCTATGTGTAAAATACTATTTGATTTATATTAGCTGTATATAGAGTATGTGGTAACATCTAATTTTTTGTCACCTATAGAGAGAAAGAAACGCTGAATGTGTGAAAAGAAAGACAGATATATTGCTGTAAAGCATGGCAAGTTACAAATAAAATCTCATTTTGACCTTGCTTGCTGTACATTGTTGTGGCTCTAATGTGTAGTTAGCTATAGTAAGCTGTGACACATTATATATACAGTGTAGAGATAGTATCAAGATATTTTTCAATATTAATTTTCAAATGCAAACCATCTTTATTACTGTACAATAAATGAATCTTTGATAAGAGCAAATTTAGTATATTTGCTCATTATTCAATAGCTACTACTACTTATGATATTTGTGTATATATTAAAAATGACTCTTTATGCTATTCTATACAATTTTCATTATAGTCTTGCAACAGCTCTCCTTATAGATATCTTATTCAAAAATTCTTTGAGTGCTCAATATCTAAGTGTGACACACTTTTGTCAGTCACTAGAGCAAATGCTTTGTGAGGTAAATGGAAGATATATTATTTTTGAGCACAACAAAGAATAGCTGGTAAAAGCTGGAGTAAAATAGTGATATAAAATCTTTAAATGTTAGAATTTACCCCATATGTGTGCATAACTTCACAAATATCTTTAGGCAATTAACACTGTCCATTTATGGAGCATTCACGCTATTGCATTTTGCAATTACAGCCGCAGACAAAAAAGTAATGCAATTAGACTTCAAGCACTTGGAAAACAACGGCTTATTATTTGTTAAATTCATGAGGTAGCCATAAGATGTAAATTGTATATGGACCACATATATATCTAGTATTTTATTATTATGCCATATTACTATATGTAGCAAGTGCTTATAAGATAAAATGGAATATATACTATTTTTGAGCATAATAAAGGATAGCTTGTAAAAGCTAAAATAAAATAGTGATGAAAAATCTTCACATACTGAAATTTACCTCATATACAGACATAACTTTACAAATATACTTAGCCAAACAATGCTGTCCATTATAGAGCATTCACACTATTGCATTTTGTGATGCCTATATCCAAAACTAAAACAATAATATTGTATGTTTAGACAAAATTGAATATATATTCAAGCTCCAGCCAAATATAATTGGAAGCCTAAAAAAAATAGCATTACTCTCTTCACCCAAATTACATTGTAGTAAATATTTTAGAAACAAATCTTTATTTAGTATAGTAATTGCAAAATGTGAAAGCATGAATGCTTCATAACCAACAGTGTTAATTGGCTAAGGATTTTTGTGAAGTTATAACCACAGACAAAAGTAATGCAATTGGGCTTTAAGGACTTGGAAACAATAGCTTATAAGTTGTGATGCTCAGAATATGGCTATAAACTGTTAATTGCATATATACAATATGTATATGTAGTATTTTATCACAGTATCATATCCTATATATAGCAGGTGCTCATAAGATAAATTGAATATATATTACTTTTGAGCATAACAAAGAATAGCTTTTAAAGGTTGAAAGAAGATGGTAAGGTGAGACCTTTTGTATCTGAATTTACGTTATATGAAGACATAAGTTCAAAAACCTTTCTAGTCAATAAAAGCTATTCATTACACAGCATTTATGTAATTGCATTTTGCAATTGCTATACTAAATTTAGATTGCTTTCTAAAATAATTACCAGAAAGCAATTTGAATAATGGAAATAGTGCAATTCACTTTAGACTTTTATCAATGTCTGGCTAGAGTTTGGATAAATGTAACTTGTGCAAATATATAGTATTGTAGTTTTAGGTTTGGGCATACTCATTACAAAATATAATTGCATCAATGCTGCTTTTGTAATGAACAGTGTTGATTAGCTAAGAATATCTGTGAAGTTATGTCTATACATGCCATAGATTCTGGTATATAAAAATATTTAACTGCTATTTTATTTTAGCTCTCACAAGCTAGTTTCTTTGATATGCTCTTCAAAAGAAATAAGATATATTCAATTTACGCCTTATAAGCACTTGCTATATATAGTAATATGATATGGCAATAAATATAAGTACGTATACATACTGTCTATATACAATTTACAATTATAAATGGCTATCTCATGAGTTTAACAAGTTATAAAGCCATTGTTTTCTAAGTGCTCAAAGCCCAATTGCATTACTGAAAGCCGACGGCGAGTCGGCTTCACTAATTTCACTCCAGATGGAACGGGTACAAAGTAAATCCTTTCGTCGTGGCAGCGTGAGCTCAGCAGTAATATACATGAACGCGGCATACCTTTCGTCGTGGCAGCGTGAGCTAAGGACCTCGACGAAGGTACGCGGCGCGTATATGTTCCCAAACAGGAAGGGAACAAATATCTGACAACACACCGTTGTACAACCCGGTGTAACCGTCCCGCGGTTACAATTACTTTTGTCTGCAGCTGTAAACATGCTTCATCATCAACTAACTTCACTGTAGACAGCTACATCTTCCTAAGCATTCACACTCAGTAGACATTTCAGAGGGCTATAGAAAGATGTGCAGGGTACAACCTTTGGTTCTATTTGGACAGAACAAGCCTGTAGGCTCGCTGGCTATAGATGTGCGGCAAATTCTTGCACACGCACACCAAGCTGAATTTCCAACAACTGCACATACAATTATGCACAAGCACGCTGTACAAGAGCATGTCTGCACACGAAGAAAGATGAGCAAAGACTTCCACCTGATTTGAGTCTGCAAGCTCAACCACTTCAGATGAGTACACATTAATTCTTTCTTCAAGCCTCTCCTATTTAGAGCCTCTTCCACATGCACAAACAAATCTCAAGGACATTTGGGAGCCAAAGTCAGCCTAGTTTTACTCAAGCACTGTGCCCACACATATGCTGATCCGTGCTGGCCTCTGGTTGTTTGTGTGCTGTGAGCGCGACAACAACAACAATAATGAACAGCTGTCACGCGACATGATGATGAAAAACAAAGATAAAACAAATATAAAGAATAATATCACAACAACACTGGCCATAGTGCAATAAGACCAACAAAAGCACAACTAGGCCAACTACAGGCCGGCCACAGCACGGTACGACTGACTGCAATATGAAGTCACAGCGCAATAAGTATGGTGCAAAGTGTACAATAGCCACGGCATGACAAGGATCTGCCCAATGGGAATGACCACGGCATGGCGAGAACAACTACAATACAATGTGGACAGCGTAGAGCATACAACAGCTATGGCATGACAAGAATATGCTTGACAAGGACAACTGTGGCATGACAAGATGACCACAGCACAACGGCCAGCAACAACAGCACAATGTTGATGACCACAGCACAACGTAGATAGTGCAAAGTGTACAACCACTGTGGCATAATAAAAAGACAAGCCCTGGCGAGAATATCAATGTGACAGAGGCAGTTGCAAAAAAGAACAGACACAGCATGGTGAGGCCAACTACAGCACCACAAGGTCTACTACAACACAACAAGGCTAGCAAAAGCACAATGAAGCCAATTATAGCATGACAAGAGCTGATCTCTCAATTTTTGTACTCTTTTCTATAATAAATGTAATGTTTACGTATACAATAGTCTGATTGAGTGTTGTTAAATATAGTCTTAACAAAATACTTATATATCAATCATTATTCAATGTATTCACACTTGCTTACCTATAAGTGAAAGGCTGTGTAATGCATGTAGAATTTGTATAGAATAATTTAATGTTATAATACTTGGAAAATGTAAACAAAGCAATAAAAACCTATAAATGGGCAAATAACCATGTGATAAACTGCTGAAAAGTATACTAACAAAGTAACCATTCAAAAACTGCTAACAAATGCTATCAAAATGTAATAATATCACAATAGCTAAATAAGCCCCAAATAATGAACTAGTAATAAATAAATAAAAAACATGTAAATCAAACAATGTCAGAAAAACTGGTCACCACCTAGCCAATAATGCAATAATGAAATTAATTGAAAAGAATATCAATAATGCTCTAGAAACTATTCAAAAACATAAAAATGTTGAAGTAATTGGCAATAATGAATTAAGTGTTAAAAATATAATAGTCAGTAGATTACTGTGGGCTAATAGATTTTTTTTGAATTCATGTTAATTCAAGTTTGGGTTTTTTCTTGATGTCAATATTGGGCACTTAGCATAATGACTTGAGTGAGAGGTAGCTTCAGAGATCTGTATAGTTAGTAGCAATATTCAGTTGTGAGATTCATGTACAACAATGTCAGAAAATTGGACAAGTTTTGATTCAAATTTGTGTTGGAAACCCTAGGGTTAAGGTTGGTAGATGCCTGAGAGACACTCAATTTTGAATTGAACAGTAACAAAAATCACACTTTCCCATTGTTTAAATAAAACTTTGTGTTAGAAAGAGATCCCCAATACCCAAACATGCATTGGAAACAATTTATTATTTATGAATTGTGACTGGTACAAGCTCTATTGTAGCAGTATACGTATTGACAATTTATAAAGTTAAGCAGCAGTGCAGATCCTCCACCCCTCTCTTGCCTACCAAATAAAGAAGTTAAATATTAGGAATATATTAGTCAGCTATTTGAGATGCCTCATTCATACTCTACTTTTGCCGCCACTTCTGTCTGCTGCAAAATTTGCATCAGTCTGCCAAGGGGAGCACATAGGCTAAGCGCCTGACTGAATGAGGAGAGGGGAGGGAGGTACCCTCAGGACTTATTAGAATTTTTGCAAATATTGTGATTATTACCAAATAATACCTAAAATAATGCAGCTTGACTCCCAAATTATCCAAAACCCTTGGAAATGGATTGCAAAAGGGCCAACGGTTATTTACGGCAAGTATGAGCATGGTTCAAAGATAAAAGGCACGTGAATGTAATGAGTCATCAAAGTGATGTCAGATTGAGACTCCGACCAGCTCACTCCGTTTGGTAGCCAAGATGTAGAACACTCCTGGCTTAGATTGGACAGCCTCCCTCACCTGTCTCCAATTCAAAAAGCAGCGGCGGCATGGAGGGTAGTACATAGGCATTTTAAGGTAAGTAGTACGACATAACTCAGCCAAGGGGGTAGCAGGAATTAAGTGCCCTACCCGATGAGGAGAGGGGAGGGTAGGAGGCTAGGACCTTAAACATATTTTTTGTGGAAGAAGATATTGCACAAAAAATATTCCCGTGCTTTAAAGCAGCTGTACATGTGTTCTAAAGTGTAGCTCGACCTCATGTAAGGTCTCAAAGGGTGTGTTTATATGTATTGACATTATTATGAGGCATCAACACACCAATTTGGTGGGGCGGCTATTTCCTGCTATGGTTTGGTCATCTTGTTCAGTAGCCAGAGTCTAAAGATGCATGTGGCAGATTGTAACACCGCTCGTTGGTTATATAAAAGTGCGGGGCACTTTGTCAAATCAGAAATACTCAAGCCCTTTGCACACCTGGTGCTGTAGATGCAACAAGGTGTTCCCAGTGTAAGTGAAAAGCGCAAGAACTTGACAATGATCAACAGGATGCCTCCGACAATGACTGCGTTGAGGTTGATAACACTGGGGTTGGTTCTGTGACGATGTATGCAGAGAGAACACAGGTTTCTGAGCAAAGAAACATAGAGTAGTATAATTGATATTGCATTTGTAATACAAATTGTACATATGTAATCATCATAACTCATCATTTAGGCGCCAAATGGGAGGGGAGGGTAGGGTCCTCTGACTTTAAAACACGAAAACCATCATAGGGTAATGGATTTTTTTCCTGCTAGAGCCGACCCTACCCCCTTGAACTCAGCAAACATGATTTGTTTATGTCATGCCAAATTGATCCACACCCACGTGAAATTACCATATATAGAGGGGGAGAGGGGAGGGGAGGGCCGACCTATTGACCTTAACTCAAAAAATCGTCATCGGGTACTAATTTTTTGCTTTGCGCTCCCCTTGCAGTCTGCCGTCTTCATTGCAGAACCAACTGCCCAATGGAAGCTTTCCAAAATGCCAGCATACTTCAGATTGAATTGAACGTGGTTAAGATGCTAGAGAGTAGACCATCTAACAGTCAACCATTTCACTATAAGTCCTATCTTGTTTGAACTCATCTGACACGCAATTTATAAATTAGGGCCATTTTCAAAATAGTCTAGCTGCAGCATTTATTCAAGACTACACTGCAAGTCTCAAACAGTCACTAGGCCCAGAATTTGGCCAGTTTGATGCCAGGAAAAAAAACAATAATATGTTCCAGGACTCTACCCTCCCTCTATCATTGGGTTGGGCACATCCGAGATGTGCATACCGCCATTGTACTTGACACCAGAACCGGCGTCTAGTGCTCACACAACACCCCGCCAATTCCCGATGACCTCTATCTTCTTAAGAACCAGCACGTTCACTTGTCGGGGTTCAAGCCCCGTTATCAAATGCACATGCAGCAACCCTGATTCCCAGCAAGCCGGTATCAAGACCCTTACATCATGGGAGGCTCAGGGCTCACACTGGCTGGCTTCCCGGGGCGTCTGCTGAGTCTTTTAATGCCATGGTTCGTGCCCTCTGCGTATGTTTTTTGCACTTCCTGTCGCCTTCATTGAGCCCACAGGAACCCTCTCCCTACCCGCGGCTTTGCTTTGCCCTAAGCTCGCCCCGCGGACATGGCCACCCTACCGGCGAACACGACCACATCCGGGACATTAACGATGGCGGTGTGCACACCCCTCTCGTCCCTCCAGACACGCCTCGTTTTATGGGGGGATCGCCCTCGCTGCAGGAGAGTGCGCGCAACTCCTTTCTCGTGCCCCAAACTCCCGAGGCGTCGCGTCCGTTCCTCGCCCAAGGCGCGTCCGAGGAGAAGATCATCGGGGGCGGGGACGCAAGGCCGCCCCGTCGGCGCCGATGGGGGCTCTTCGCTCTCATCGGTGCCATCGCCGTGGTCGTGATCGTGCTCGCGGTCGTCCTGCCGGTGACCCTTGTCCACAAGCACCACGGCGGCGGCGGCGGCAGCGGCGGGAGCTCGGCATCTTCGTCCACTACGAACCCTGAATCTCCGACCGGCGCGACTAGCGGTGGGAACGGCTCCCAGGATTACTACGGAGAACAATGTGACGTTCACCTACGTGAACAATTTTGGCGGCACCTGTGAGCGGCGCCCCGTCTGCTCCCGTGCGGTATGTTCTGACCGTCGTTGCAGGGGTTGATGATCCCGCAAACACCCGTTCAACAACAGTGCCCGTGCGCAGTCTTACACGCCGTCCCTGGAAGAAGAGTGGGTGTGGGGCCAGGATTTGATTCGTGGTATGTAACATCTGATCTCGTTTTCTGGGGCGCGAAACTAACATAGCTCAAGGTGTGAACCTCGGCGGGTGGCTCGTAACTGAGCCGTTCATCGTCCCCGCTCTCTACGAGAAGTACCAGAATGCCTCTCCACCTGCGGTCGACGAATGGACACTCAGCGAGGCTATGTTGAACGACACCAGTCCTGGTGGCGGCATTCAGCAGCTAGAGCAACACTATCAAACCTTCATAGTAAGTTCCCGAACCGTGTGTTCCCCATTCAGACCGCCCTAAGTCTTGTATTCTCCGCAGACAGAGCAGGATTTCGCACAGATTGCAGCTGCCGGATTGAACTGGGTCCGTCTCCCCGTGCCCTACTGGGCGATCGAAGTGTGGCCGGGCGAGCCGTTCCTGCCCAAGAACCGCCTGGACCTATGCACTGAAGGCACTCGGATGGGCACGTAAGTATGGCCTGCGTGTACTTCTCGAACTCCACACCGCACCCGGCTCGCAGAACGGCTTGAACCATTCAGGCAGGCTCGGGCCCATCAACTTCCTCAACGGTCCCATGGGAGTCGCAAACGCGCAGCGTACGCTGGAGTACATCCGAGTACTCACCGAGTTCATTTCGCAGCCAGAGTACCGAGGCGTTGTGACGGCGTTTGGACCCATAAACGAGCCGCTCATGGGCGATATTGGAAGGGACGTCCTGGACAGCTTGTGAGCATTGCTCCTGTCTCTTTACATAGGGTTTGCCGTGTCTGATGTGCCCCCTTTGTCTGCAGCTACTTGGAAGCCTACGAGATGATTCGAAACATTGTAAGCTGTCCAGCTTCCATTCCTGTACCTCGTTTTTTTTCCTACTCATGCACTCTACAGACGGGCATTGGAAAGGGCCCGGCCATTGTCATGCACGATGGCTTCCAAGGTTTTGACCCCGTGGAAAGGATTCCCTTAACCAGGTGGCAGACGTGCGTGTCCAGCGACAGCCCTTTGCGCGATAACGAGACTGATAGTCGCCCGATATGCTCCAGGGCCTTGTGCTCGATACGCATCCTTACGTCGTAAGTTTTGCCCCGAATGTACAAGGCGCGATATGCTCACGCTTCTCTACAGGCCTTCGGAGGCAACCTGGATCAGCCGCTGGACTACTGGCCTCCCGCTGCGTGCCGTGCCTTCCAGACAAACCAATCAAACTTTGATTTTGGCCCAACGATTACCGAGAATTCAGCGCTGCTATCAATGACGTATGTGCTCATCAACTCGTTGCATCCTATCAATGAGACTCACCCATTGCGCTGGGTATGCAGTGCGGCAAGTGGCTGAAGAACGTTTGTGTGCCAAAATGCGACCTTCCCTGACTGTGGGCCCTGGGACGACTGGCCGACCTGGACGCAAGACATGAAGGACGGCGTCAAGTCGTTTGTCATGTCAAGCATGGACGCCATGCACATGCCAGGCTACTTCTTCTGGACCTGGAAGGTAGTGTATGTTTTCATCTGCTTAGGCGAACTGGCTCCGTTCATCTCACACTCGCCTCATTCCAGATAGGCAACTCGTCCGTGACCGGTATCGAGTCCTCGCCGATGTGGTCTTACCAACTCGGCCTCGCAAACGGCTGGATGCCTACCGATCCAAGAGACGCAGTTGGACACTGTGACTCGATCGGTGTGCAGTTTAACCAGCCCTTCAACGGGGCTCCTACCCCTCCTGGCAGACAGGCGGGTCAGGCGCAGGCATGATCGACCCCTCAGCAACCGCGGACACTCGAGGCGTACCCACCGACGCTCTCGAACGCTGAGACTGGAGTAAACGCGAACCCAACATTGCTAAGAACCAGACGCTGTAATAGTGAGGCACTGGGCTACACTGACATCAGCGCAAACCCGACGCTTGCGGAGCCGCGTGAAAAAAAAAAGCGACGTTCTCAAAACCGGTGCGACGACGAGCGGCGGCGACGGATGGGCAGATGCGCAAGACACCGGGCGCTCGCGCCTGCAACACCTAGTCGCCTGGATGCTCCTACCCCGACGCGGTGGGGGAGTTTAAGAATTTTGGTGGGGTAAAGAGGTGGTTCGCCCCTGCGGACGCTGACCGATTCATTCGTGTGCGGAGTGGGAGCATCCGCTGCTACTTTGGGAAAGGGGCCTTCCTGGGACCTACGCGGAAACCCCCACCACCCCTGTGCGCCAAAATAGAGAACATTGCTAAGTAACATCGGGATTCTTGCATTATGTACGCTTTTACGACAGACACGTACCGACGTACCTCCTCGCTAGAACACTGGAGATACCTGTATATACCAGATAGGGAGGGTTCCGCTATCTCTCCTCGCTTTCCGATCCTTGCTCCCGGATCTCTATGCGCATGTGCCCCAAGCGGCACTCGGACATGTATCTCGTCTGCCCTACGGACATCGCTGTATCCAGTTTTGTTGCTACACTCTAGACGTTGTTGTCATTCCATACTATAATCTGAACGTGTATTTGCAGGAGCTGTGATACCCTCCTCACGCTGTAGAATTGTTACAACAGTATTTTGCTTCTCGTGTACATCTATACAACACAACGAGGCCGGTCGCCAACAATCCTTCATGATTTTCTTGACCTGGTAATCCTCCCATCCGACTTCATCCAGCTTCTCCACCTTCCCCATGACCTCTGTCTCGAGACCCTTGAGGTTACTTTTTTACTTTTTCCATTTCGCGAACAAGATCGGGCTCATTCCGACAGCGAGCATACGCACGGCAAGAAGGCCTGCGTTCGTGCCGTTGTTGATCGCGACCGTGGCGCACAGGAATACCCCTCTGCAAGGCACATTAGCACAGGAACAGAGGAGGAACACACATAGACATACGGGCATCTGAACAATACTATGCAGCGAGTCAACGCCATCCAGCGAGCTGCCCTTCACAGGGACACCAATGACCGGCAGCGCCGTCATCGCGGCCACCATACCAGGGAGATGCGCCGCGCCACCCCGCGCCCGCAATAATGGACCTTGATCCCGCGCGACGCCGCCGAGCGCGCATACTCAACAAGCCGATCGGGCGTCCGATGCGCCGAGACAATCGTGAGCTCGTACGGGATATTGAAGCGGTCGAGCATCTGCGCGGCGGGTGTCATGACGGGGAGGTCGAGTCGCTGCCCATGATGACGCCGACGAGCGGGTGGCGGTGGGCGAGTGCGCCTTGGGCGGCTCCGGCGGCGCGTACTTGTCGATCTCGGCGCGGTCCCCCCTTGGGCCCGGGCAGGTGCTCGAGCAGCAGGCGCAGCCGCGCGCGCAGCTCGGCGTCCGAGTCCCGCGCACGATGGTCGCGTGGTCCCCTCTTGCGGCCCTTGCGGCTCGTCGCCTTTGCCGTAGAGGTGCACGGACACGCCTGGGACGGAGAGAGCGCATAGGTCCCTCGCGAAGGATTTGACTTCTTCGAGGTCGTTGGACGCGCCGTCATAAGGTTGAGCATGGCGGCAGCGGGGCACTTTGAGCGCGGGTGGAACCAAGCGGAAGTGAAAAGGATTGAGCGGAGGTGGTTCTCGAATTGTGAGGTTTCACAAGCTTCGATGGTATAGTGACCGGAGTTGTGTGGGCGGGGTGCAATCTCGTTGAGATATATTGCTGCCTGTAGTTCGATTGAGCAAAGACGGCCACGAAAGCGTGAATAGATCCTCACCGTTCTCGAGGAGGAACATTTCTACACCAAAGATACCAGCACCCTCGAAAGTCTTGACAGCGGCCTCAGCAATGCCGCGCGCACGGTCCGCCACAGCGGGATCCTTGTGTCTCAACGGGGAGCGAAGACAAGGTGGCAGATGTTGTCCTTGTGTACCGTCTCGACTGCAAGGGTACGACCGAACCTCTCCTGTTGTCGAGCGCACGACCATCACCGCAAGCTCGGCGACGAATGGGACCCATTTTTCGCAAGTAGAGCGGTCGGTTCTTCAATACCGTGAGGGCGCCTCCAGAAGAGCTTGGTTGATGGTTGCGCAGAACAAAGTTCCCGCGGCCATCAGTATGCGAGAGTGCGGCTCTTAACCATCATCGGAAATCCAAGCTTCGAGCCCGCCTCTTCCAACGATTCTTTCGACGACTCGACCGGCAAGAAGCTCGAGACGGGCAAACCGTGCTGACGGAGATGCTTCTTCTGGTTGAAACTTGTCCTGGATGATTCTGATGGTCGAAGGACTGGGATGTACACCAAGCGGCATAGCCGGCTCGACTTTTTCGAGCACATCGGCGTTGACGTGCTCATCTCGACGGTGAGGACGTCTACGCGCGCGGCCAGCTCGCGAATCTTCGCAGGGTCCGAGAACGCGCCGTTGACGTGCGCCTTGTCCAGGGTTCTTGGGCGCAAAGACTTGTATTCGCCGGGCTGTGCTCGCCGACGTCGAGGAAGCAGATGTCGATGTCAGAGCAGCGCCGCGGGCACGGCGAGCATTGCGCCCCAGCTGGCCGGCCGCCTAGAGCGCCGAGTCATTACACGCACATGACGAGCCACGTACCTGCGGCGGATATCTGGCGAGTTTGCTCGTACAATATCCGTGACATTGAAAAAATGCGAAGAGATGGACCCACTCTCACCTAGCACGACCGACAGTCTTGCCTTGCCATCTTTTGAGGTCGAGAAACAGGATCGTCCGGCAAATGCTCGTGCCTGCAATTCTGCAAAGTTGTCTCCCTCGAGCGCCCTTCTGCTTTAATTACCCACCCACGAACGATGGCCCCCGCGAACAACCAGAAAGCTCAACAGAAAAGCTGGACACGCAAGCGCAAGAGGCGTGTCGCCTCGTCGTCGTCAGAGTCGCGTCCTCGGAATCGGTACTCATCCTCGTCTTCGGCGACCTCTGCTCCCGTCGTACGCCGTCCAACAGCTGCAAAGCCCAGCCCCAAGCCTGAGCCTGAAGACGGAGTTCAGACTCTGGTTCATCGTCCTCCTCTGACGATTCAGATTCAAGCTCTGAAGCTTCAGATGCTTTCCCCCTACAAAACCTGGCACAGAAACTTCTACCGCGCCCGAAACTCGTAACACGAGAACGGTCACCCTCACCGTAGTACCAACTACCAATCCTCCATCCCCACGTTCCTATCTCCAGAAAATCCCCCACAAGACGATGCGATACTCCGTGCACGCTTCAAGAAATTCTGGATGACCTCAGTAGCCACGACGCCTTCCAAGGCGACTTTGGGAGATGCTGCGAAAGGTATTACTATCGCACATCCGTATACATTTCATGTCCTCACTAGTTTCACAGGAGCCTGCAATGACGAAGTCGCGACTCGCCATTCTCATCGATTCCCTTGCGCTCGGGCGCAGACGTCTTCTCAAACTCATCAAACTCACGTCCCGAAGACATTGGGAATGAGGGGATGGAGGTCGTTCCTCTGGGAAATGAGTAGAAGAATTAGACTCGAAAAAGGAAAAGGAGCTGTATTGGCGAAAAGTATGTAACGTGCTATTAATACCCGATGTATCCATAAACCGCCCCATTTATATACCCAGAAAGTTTGATTAGTCTGCCATTGCACCCTGCGAAATTTTTTCATGTGTTATACGCTTTCTACCCATATCTTCTCTTCCTCGCCAAGTTATTAGCTTGGCCAACACCTTCTCGTTTTTGTGCTAATGCGTCATAATGAACACCCAGCGACACGCATCCGGTGCTTGTTGCAGGCACCTGCAACATGCTGTTAGGTCATATTAATGCACCACCATGTGTCTACACAAGGTTCACATACCAAGCTGTGTAGATACCGACTCAACTCCCACTTGCGATTGAAGGCGAAGGAGCGAAGTCAGGGCGGTCAATTATGTTTATTCTGGATGTTACGAGGGGCTGCAAGTGGCGTGTATGTGTAACTGGGTGAGTATATCGCATTTGTCTCTCGTCCACCTAATGGGCGGGTTGCACCTTCACATAAACGCTCCGACCTGTCACCTAAAGGCTATCATGCACAGAATTGCTTTACAGATTCGATCAAGTTGTTGGATGGGCTTGAAAGCCCCTCGGGGTCACGATACATCGTCTTCTTTCGCACATGTCAAGGTAAAGCGACATCAGCAGAATACATCTTCACGCACCCGTTCTTGTGTCGCGTGTGCACGCAAGGTTACACCCGTGTAAGGAGACACATCCGCTACCATGAGGGTGTTCTCTCAGCCCATTAATCCATTAGCCGTCAAGTCTATTCGGGCGTCAGTGCTAGTGATATCACACGTGACAGTTTCATACCCGAAGAGTCCACAGCCTCTCACTATTGTCCCGGTTCAAAGTTATTGAAGAGCCTTCTCTCGAGTTTCTCCCAGACGTCCCGCCGACGGTGCCCCGCGCTTCTCCCCCGACCCCAACCCGTCGCGCATACTGCCGCAAATCCGATCTCCGGTGACTCACCTCCCGGTTAGAAGGAGGAAGGGCGTCAATCCACCAGGATCAGCGAAAGAAAAGGGCACCTTCGCCGATAGGAATACTCTAAAAATTCAAGGGTGAGTACTCTAATCTTACTATCAGACAACTCGACTCACCCAGCAACATCCGCCTAGGGAATGCCCAATGCAAACAATGCTGTCTGTATTTCCGTCTTAATGTACGGCCCATCGGGACCATGGGCCTTGACAAACCGATGCACGGCTTCGGCATACCGCTCGCACGAGACTGGTCACGAATCAGCAAGTCACTCAGAACAAACAACAACTGTCACGCACAATACTCGTCATACGGCGGGGCGCTGAGCAGCGGCGCGTTCCACACCGCCGACTCGCCATGGTTGGGGCACTCGACAGCCCCACGCCTCGCGAATCGGCGTGGCACCGCCAACGCGACAAAGAGCGTCGCTTATGTTACGAGCACAGGCTCAAAAATCTCTTTGTGAAAGCTCGTCGAGTGCAACAGAAGCAGCGTCACTGCGGCGATGGCGTCTGTTGTGGTGGCGGCGCGAGCAACTCAAAGCGCCGGCGTGCGCGTTAGCGTTTGGCACACGTCACGTGGAACGAGGGTAGCTCGCGTCGCTCGGGCGGGAGGCAGACGGAAGTGTGCTTGGAGCCCGCCATGGTGGCAGCACCTTGGTGGTACGAGATCAAACCTGCGCTGGTTATTTTAGAGGGTGTGTCTTGTGATTGTGATTGTTGGGCAAAGTAATTAGACTCAGACAGGTCCTAATCAAATGTTGTGTTTTTCGGACAGGGCCGAGTTGTAGTAGCTCATTGTTTTGGACGCTGGCCAGATGAGTTCACCACGAAGTGCTTGGACAAAGCCTATGATATGTAGCCCCCTAGGGGTTTTTGCATTCACCTCACATACAAAATCAGTACAGAAATGACATGAACTTCTCGTCGTCGGTATAAGTCAGTTGCTTCCTATGGACCGCCACCATCCCACACGTCCCATGGTAGCATGGAAACTACAAATGAATAGAACACGTCTTCTAATGACAAAGTTTACCACCGACCCAGAACCGGTTCTCCTCTCTCACACGCGACGAAACGTTGCCACAATGCTCGAGATGTCACGGAATGCGTCGCCAAACGCGAAAACAGCGACACGGCCCTACGCGCCTAACTACGCTGCGCACAAACCTCCCGTCTCGCCCATTCGGCGCCCGTCGGTGCGGCATCCGCGCCGACGATGGCACGCCACACCAGCAGCCCTACTCGTACTCGCTTTGAGCCCGCGTCCCATGCCGACGTCCTTCTCGTCCCGTTGCCATTGCCATTGTAAAGCGCACCATAGGCTCTCAACGCAGTATCCCCAAAGCGCGAGTGTGTCCTCGGACCGGGTCTGCCACGAGCGCGGTCGCGGTGTGCGAAGCTTCGAGAGACACAGGACGGAGGCACGGATGTGTGCTGGGGTGGCGTGTCCTGCTCGAGTATGTGTAGCTGTTTTGTAGCGGTGGCGATGAGGGTGCCAAGTTCTTGCGGGGGCGCGGGGGCCGCACTCAAACGCAGTATAATACGTACGACGTGCACAAGGACGTCGCGGTCGCACACTAGAGTCTAGTGAGTGGGGCAAGGGGTGATAGAATAAATGACTACTGACCCGTGTCCTGCAATAGCCTGAGAAGACACCTGCTCGTGACCGCGCGCCACTCGCCCGCCCAGTCGCGCTCTCAAGGCGTGGGAGATCCATGACTGCAATGACGTTCTCGATGATCTTGACCCAGGCCAAAGCCTCGGTGACCCGGATAGTCTGCAGCTGTAGCTCGATCCAGGATAGCAGCGCCGACCCGAGGACGAGGGACGTTGCAGCCGCCTTGTTGCATGTCAGGTTGGCAAGAAGAAGCTGGGGTGAAGATAAGCGCGACGTCATTCATGAATCACGGACGACGTACCTCGAGCGCGCCCCGTCGCAGGTTCTGGTCGTGCGCCTCGCTTTGGAAGATGCTGGCGACGAGATCCCAGGTGTGTCGCCGCTTTAGCACGCGCCATTCTTGGCGCCCTACCATTCCGTCGGCTAGGAAGCGTATGATCCATGTGCGTTCCTTCTTCCATTGGTCGTCGGGCGCTGTAAAGTGTGCTGTAGAGCAGAGGTACGTCGGACGTATCGAACTCGTAACGCTGTAACAAGAAGCGGGCAGTGAGAGGGTACGTAAATGTTCGCCGGGTAGAACACCCCACGGAGCGCATGAGCGAGATGGAGCGTCGAGAACGCTGGGAGACGGGGAGGCTCTTCCTCCGGACTGTTACGGGGGAACGTGTTCCTTCAGCAAGTTCAGTATGTGCAGAACGTGAGCCTTCTCTTGCATATCCGCATCCTGTTAGAGCATTAGAGAACACTTTAGACCAATTTTACAACCAATTTCATGAACGCACTCACTTGCCAGAACGGAATACAACCCCGCGACCTGCGACATCGCCAGTGCCCGGACCTCGCCCTTGTGTGATGAAAGTGCCCGTACAAGCAAGCTGACAACATTCGTACGGAACAACTGCACCCCATCCCAGTGCACATTCGTCGGTACGCCTTCCGCTAGCATCCGTGAAAAAGAGCAGTATGACGAAGACAGGATCGTAGACCCGCTTATCCGGCACTTCTTCACAATCGCCCAGGTCGCCGCCGTAGCGTTGCGGGAAAGATACGCAGGTCTTCATGATGCGCACAGAGTCTAGCGCCTGTAGGGCCTCGAGAGCCGTCGTAGACGAGGATCCTGGGGTAGGCGACCAGCGTGACAGAAGCGACGAGACGGAGGCTTTGCGTGTTGTCTCGAAGAGCTGGAGGACCGAGAGAAGTCGGCGGTCTGCTGTGCCGAGTGTGCCACCATGAAAACGGCTTGAAGGGGCTCAACATGGCTCGGTTGACAGGATGTTCGCAGGATGGTAGGTGGAACAGTTTGTGCCAAGAGGTTGACGACTGCGGCCCTGGCATCGACGTTCCCTCTCGACGCCAGGATATGCCAACACCTGAACTTCGGGTGCTGTACGACGTTCTGAATATACTTGTTGACCGTGACGGGCTGGCAGCAAAGTCAACAGTGCATTTGAATACAACTTGAACGGAGGTACTCACTTGAATTGCACACGATCAAGCAGAGTTTGCAGAAACACTAGGGCGTCCTTGTCCGGAAGGTGATTCTGAATCACCACCGAGACTACAGATTCAGCATAATGTGCCTTCACTTCAACTCGCTCCAGACCTCGTCGGAGTATGCCCAGCGTCTCCTTGACGTCCGCGGAAATCATCCTGTCTGAAAACACTTCAACAGCCCCATTTGAGCCCCCTCGTTTACTACAGCGGAATCCTAGCTGCCCTCCATGACCGAGGACCATGGCGAGCTCGCACAGAGTGCGTTGAACTTTCTTGACTTGAGCTCGCGTACCTTGAAGGTCCGCAAAACAGTCTTCGAGCCAACAGCAGGGTGGGTATCGGCGACGGCTTTGATGGAAAATAGCACGCCACGACGGGAACTCGTGTTCGAATGGGCCAGGCGTCTCGCGGCGAGCAGTGTCTTGCAGACAAGACCGAGCATTTCGTCATCCTCCTGGCTGAAGAAGGTCGAAGAGAGTTAAGGACGTGTCAAACAACGCCTGTAGCACCATGGTGACATGTCTTGGCAAACGGGTTGTCCAGCGCCCGCCGCGGAACCACTGCACGACAGTATCTCTTTGCGACGCCTGACTGTATATAAGACGCGCGATGATAGAGGCAGTAAGGTCCGTCCATGTTGTTCGCTCGAGGAAGGGCGCCAGTTCAATTGAGAACGTGTTCGATGTGAGAGCGCATCCCAGCGAGAGCAGGATTGTTTGACAACGTCGCCGAGAGTACGCTGAGAACCGTCATTCGGGAGAGATTTGCCGTCGTAAAAGGCTGGTAGACACGCATCAACCGCAATGTCCGATGACTTGCTCCCCAAGCAACGCTTTCCGGGATGTTGCTTTTGAATGCTGAGTAGCACTGGTAGACGAGAGGCGATCCCAGACGCTGGCACCTTGTTTTGTCGAACGGGCCAGAGTGACATCATGGCTTCCAATACCACTGGGAGTTTTGAGTTGCTGTACCCTAAGGATGACAGTCGGTTCAAGTAAGGCCAGGATTTGAGATACGTCCATAACCTGCAACCAAGTAGTAGCGGTGTGATCTGTGCCTTAATCAGTATCGAAAACGAACGGAGAGGTGTATACATACCTGATCCTCGGTGGCAGTCTGCAAGTTCTCGGCCAGCTTATGGGCCCAAAACTCCGTAAATGTTGATACCAGCTCTCTGTCAGCCGCATTGTCAGTGTCAATGGTCTCAGACAAACAATTCTCCCAATTCTATGGAGTCTATTAGTGGGCTATTCGCATGCCTAGCGAGGGGATGCACCTTTGTGGGCAGCTGAGGGAAGTATAGCTCTGCAAAACTCTGAATAGCATCGAGCTTGAACAAAAACTGCTTGATGTCCTGAAGGGCGACTGGTCTCGAAGTCTTGACCTTCTGAACGATGGTAGTCAAGAGATTAATGAGCCCCACACTTGCAAAGTCGGATGGGCTGGCCGCGCCGAGCCTGTGGCCAACGAGGACGCAGAGCGCGCGCTTGACGTTGACGGTAGAGTCTGTTGGAATATGGCGGACGAGAATGTCTCTTGACATGGGCTCGCCAGCCAGAGTGGCTGACAAATGCAGAGACAAGGTGGTGAAGCTAAGCCTATATATCGAACATCAGCTAACCTTGGATGTTTGAGCCAAATGAGTAGCCTTTACCGGTTAGACCACTGCTCAAGTGCTCGGGCAAAGTCTTCGGAAGTTCCGGCTGTGGGTGACGTTAAAGTGCAGAATGGTGTCCACTGTAGATGCAGATACGCCGCTAGTGGCAGATAAAACAATAGCTCCAATTGCTTCGAAGTCACGTAGGGGGTTGTAAAGCGCAGTGAATCGATGCCATTGAGTTCGAAGACTAGTCGTTCTTGACTTCGTTCGGTTCGGAATCTGAATGGCTTTATGAGTATCGTGACGGTGCAAATGAGAATCCAACGCACCTAGACCTGCTTGCTCAATTTGATGTAAGAATGTATTCACTACCACGTTATCGTCTACCGCCATTGGCGAGGACGAAGTTGTTAGTGCGATCGAGCTGTTGCGAGTACTTGACACTCTCGAACAACGGCGGCGTGTACGCTTTCCCCGAGATACTGCGCGTCGAATGAAAGCGACCCGATCGAAGTGGCTACAGCTTCCAGAGGCTGGAGAGACGGCAATTTTTACCCGCCATCGCGAACATGAGCTTTCGGACGAACGTTGATACCGCCCAGGACGTCCGAGGGAGGCAGTATGTTCCGTTCACCTCGCTTGGATCTGCTCAAGTACTGTAGCGAGCATTCGGACTGGGTAAAATGCTTGGGTCTTGCGTCTCATTGTTTGCCTTGCACAACGATTGGAGCTCTTCATGATACCGATATGGTGTCTTGATACAACGTTGAAGACAGTCGTCCAAGAAAGCGACGACTGCCTCTGCCTCGTCACTAAGCGGTATTGTACCATCCGGGGCCTGAGCTCCGGGCGCACGTCTGGTTGCAGGAAGAGCCTCGAGCCATATGTCGACTTCGTCGGCATCGTGCTGGCTGAAAGGCCGCAGTGGTTGACAGCGTCTGACGGAGGAGACTGGCTACCGCGGATTGCATGGCACGTCGATTTGCGCGTGTATACAGGCGCGAGCAGGATCTGCAAGTTGCCCTTCGAGCCTAGAAGAACAATTAGAATCTAGAAGTTACGCCACAAGAGTACGCCTACCTGACTTGCCCGTCCATGAGAAATCCTCGCTTTCCTTCAACAACCGCAGGCACATGCAGTTGCCTCCAACGCCACCAATCCAGGGTTTGGGCCAACACTATCATCTTCAGCACCCTCATGCAATCCCGCCAATAGCTTCCCGACGTCAAACCGTGTCTCCGCCAACAAGACTTGGCAAAATGCTCATGATATAACCACAGTAGTCTCTGTGCACTCTCTGCAAGTAGTGCCGCACGCGAAAAGTGCGCCATGGTCCTTGGTCTCCGCGGCCGCGGCCGCAGCATCTCGGCCGTCTTCTGCTGGTCCGAATGCAACAATGACCTGGAAGTCGGGAACACGGCGTGTGGCTTCGCGCTCAACCTCGCGGCAGCGTCGCGTCCACTGACCTTTCTTCCTGATCCTCTTCAAGTGCGAGCGCCGCAGCGGTTAGGCTACGGACAACATCGCCGAGGAAGCTTGGTGAGTTGTTGGGCTTTGGCGAAGGCAAGCGCGGTGCAATGTTGAACGAGCGGGGACGTGGATTGGAGACCACGTGAGATATGTACTTTGATGTTCACAGATGGAAGGATGTTTTCGAGTATGGTGGATAGCGAGCGGTGGGGTGGGACGATAGAAGTCTGTGCCGGGAAGGATGAAGGAGGCTTGAGGAACAGGTTGCGAGATGACGAGGCCAAAGAAGGCGATGTTCGCGATCCATTAGAGGATAAGCGAGGTTCAAGTGTCAAGGCGGCTGCGTGCCAATAACTGAGAAGAAATGTTAGTCGGTATCACGCAAATGAGACCTCATGGAACCAACGTACCCGGCTATCAGCTCTGGACACGCTTTCAAGAATCCTTAAGGCCAACTCCTGTTGTCTTGCGTCCTCGGTTGACTTTTCAAGCTCTTCAGGATCCAGCCAATATTTTATTGTAGATTCGTACGCTGCGGCGCTGCCCCGTTTTCAAAATCTGGCTCCACAGACGCTTGGTCCTCGACTTCGCGAGGATACCAACCTCTTTATCCCTGAAACAGATTCCCGTGCCGGGTCTTGTACAAATGGCAAGCAAGAAGTGGTGCGCAAACATCCGCTCGGGACAGACTCCTGTGTATCGCCCCTCGGGCACACTGCGCTCATACAACCTAACGGGACCTTGCGACGTCATTAGCCCAGCAAGTTGCACGTCGCGCAGATACGTACTTGTTGCACTGTCTGCATCATTGAACAAAAACTTTGATCTTGGCCGTCCCGTTTGATTTTCGGATCACACACACCACAGTCCGGTCCAACAGCACTCTAATACCCGTCTGACGACGGTGTGAGAATCCTGAGGCAGCCCTTTGAAGATGCCGAGGAGATTCTCCCGACGTTGATCGAGGAAGGCAGTTTTGACAGCGCTATTCGTGGTCGCATCTATGAATGACAAAGGAACAGAACGTATAACGTCCGAATGTCTGACAAATTTCGAAATTAACTGCAATTATTGGTCGCTGCAGGGGGACGAACGTACCGGGTCTCGCCAGAATAATCGATACTGTCCTCACCTTTACTACGCCGGCGCATATGCAAAAGCTTCGGAAGAGACTGTCGCAGTGTTAGCTGAGGTGATGAGCTGGAGTAAGTAAAGCACCTTCAGCTCCCATGGAAAGACGTCCAGAATTATGCGACGTTCGCGTCCCCCCGGCAAATGAGGACAGGGTAAGATACACTTTCAAGGTGACGAGAAGAAGCTCGTTGTGGGTCGTTGACAGGTACGAGTTGAGCTTCGACGACCATTGATTGGACAGGACACCGCGGATAACGGGGATTGCGTAGGAGTGATAGGTGTATGGGTTGAGAGCAAAGTGATGACACAGGACAGAACCGACAAGACTAGGTTGGAGAGCTGTGAGACTTGTCTCTACAAAGCAATAATCAGCATTGCTACAAGTGGCGACAATTCATTCCGCACCGTATTTGTCCTTTCCCACAGCTCAAATAGATCCAGTGCACCCTGGTCAATATCCAACCAAGACTTGACCAAGAGCAGCCGCTCGTCATCTGCAGCAATATGTTCTTCGTGTTTTACGGTCAGTTGATTGCGCAAGGCGGTGAGAGCTAATCATGATAAGACTTCAGTGCTACTCATACACAAATACTAGGTTCACTCGCCTTCTACCAGCGTAGCCTCATTTTGACTTCTAAGACTTTGGCGTACATCCGACGCCTTTTGAAACCTGTAGCCATGCCTGGAGTTCTGCCCAGGCTTGTGGTCGGTTGTGGGTTTGGAGCGAGGAGGCATAGAGGCCTCTCCAGGTTCGCAAACGATGCCTCACTCTTGTAAAGAGTTGGTCTGAACCCAATGGAAGACTTGAATTAGCAGACTACTGGCGGTAGAATCTATGCCTGAAAGGGCGCTAAATCAAAAAGACGAGTAGAGTAGGCGCCCAAAAGTTTGAAGAGAGGCGCCATAGACGCTGCCCAATCATCACAGATTATGTAATGCTCGTCGTCACTGCAACTTGAATTGATCCTGCGCTTTCTCTCTCTATCCTCGGGTCTACCAATATGTTTGAAAGTACTCTGCTACGCTGTAAGCTATTATAGCGTGGCGTTTCCTCAATATGTACTCGGCCATTGGCTATACTAATCTTACGAGTCGTAGCACGACCAACTCCCATCTTCTCATGGCTTGCACGCTTTGCCGTCCAATCTTGACTCTTTGATTGGCACAACACTTGATCATCCGTCCCTCTTTCAACGTTCGTCAACCCGGAATCACACTCTATTCAAGGAACAGGCCTCGAAGTCTACAGCACACAACAATGTGTGTCAAGTAAATGGCATAGCTCACATCCACAAGCATCGTGAGTGATGCGCTCTCTTTGAATGCTTTAGAGCGATTTCTCTTAGCTTATTCCCTTCCTTGATAGCAAAAACCATGGTGTCAGCGAGCTGTAGAGCTGTACACATTCTTTCCGGGACCTGAACCGCATTTCGAGGTTTGATCCCGAGGCCTTGATGGGCTTACTCAAAATGCGCGGTTGGCGCGAAGTGTATTCGTTTAATATCTTGCTGCGATCAAATTTTCCCGAGTTGCCGACCGAGCAGCTCTCGATGAATGCGGCGGCACATCTCCCCCTCAAGGTGCCAAGAAATGCCGATGCACATATCGGATACCGAGGACGGTAAGAGAAATCGGATCGTTTACTGGACGCCCATAGAAGGTTTGCGATATACGAATGCATGCTGTCTCCGTGTCTGAAGCTGTCCGTCAGGTCCCGCTGTCAATACTGCGGAAGGAGTGACGGACAGCCCTCAATTCGGAATCAGGCACAGGCGCAAAAACCCACCTCTCTCACCGTTCAGGATGGCACCACCGTGCTCTCGTCAGATCTCGCCTCACACATCCCACTCCTAAACATTGGTTGCGGTAGCCACAGAGCTTGTACTTCAATTGCGTGGTGCGCATAACGGTGTTTGTACACTGGGTACACCCTAGATGGTTGTGCGATCACGATCTGCGAGCGTGGATGCCTCGACCCGGAAGCCGTTGTCGGTCAGAAGCTATCCACTCTAATGCCTCGCACTAGAAGATCTTGTGATGTAACCGAGGTTGCGGTGAGGCATTTCTGCAAACAAAACGTTCCTAATTGATTGCTCACCGCGATATTTCCCAGGGTCCTATTTGCTCGGACGTATCGTGAGACACTTCCAGGCTTGCGTCCAATGCGTGCTCGTACATTCACACTCCTCATTCCAATCATGTGGTGTGTCCCGGGCAGTGACTCCCATTCGGAATTGTATTGATCTTACGAAAAGCTGCGCATTGCACTAGTAATGCTCGCGTGGATCACCAGTTCGACGCGGGTATCCCGAGGATGGCATTCTACTTTCCGGTATCCTCGCTTGTTTCAGTCGTGTGAGAGATGTGGAGATATTCCAGGTGTCTCAAGGGTCCCAAAACAGGCCGCATATGTTCGGAGAAGACAGTGCGTGTGGGTGTTATTCCCCCTTTTCGTGCATAAGCTCGACCAAAACTAAGGGGGTCTATACCTAGCCCGACTGCTTGTTATGATCGTTGCCTGAGCAGGTCCCCGCGGGCGTGAGTGTAGAACACGTTTTCGACGTCTATATAAGGCCTCGAGAAGGTGAGGCAAATTTGCAGCGTCCGTTTTCGTCCCTCCTTCGTCGCCCCTCGAAGTTTCACCCTAACACAAAAATGCGCACCACCGCCGTTACCGCCGCGCTTAACATGTCTGCAGTCACCTGGGCCTCGCCCAGAACCAGACATGTTCAACGTGTGTCTCGCTTTGGCTTGCCTCTTTGCTCGGCGACACCATTGCTAATCACCATGCATTTCATAGATTCACGTCGGTGCTGAGGCCGCAGCGATCCAGAGCGGAATTTTCCAGTACATCCCTCCAACATCACCGCACACGTGTCGGAATTCGACTATCACCTTCACATAGGAAGGGCGCCCCCGGGCAACACACAGTGCACCCAGAGTGACCGCTGATAACCCCTGCCAGCCTGCGCCTCCAATGGCATTCGACTCTGGGTTCCTGTTCATCCCTATGGGCACCACTAGTGGTTCCCCACTTGGAACATTACTATACCAACATGACTCTCGTGTGAGCCTCAGTGTACTAGCTTGTACTATGCAACTATGAAAACCCAACACCCGTGGCAGCGATCTACTTCTACTTGCGCGCAGCTCGCCCCTGCTTCCCACTGATAAAAGCGCGGCATGGTTGGGTACGTATCCCTAACATATTCACACACCTACAAACCCCTAACGAATCTTTAGCTCTATCAACGCCCCCCTGAACGGCAACGCCTCATGGGAGGCCGTCTGGACTGCCGCCCAGGCCATAAACGGGACACTACCAGGCCAGCCCCACTGCCGGCGCACCGCTGTCGGGGCGTGAACGTGAGCATCACCGCTGCGCCAGGCCCCATCCCGACGACGACGGGGGGTATCATGGGTGTCGACCTCCCCGGCGCGTCCGGACAGCGAGCGGCGGCGCAAGCGGCGCATCCGGCGCATCTGGATCGAGCCCACTAGCGGCGCTTCGGCACGAGCTCGGGCACTGGCGCACCGTCTCCGTCCCACCACTACTTCCGGCGCGATGGCCAATGGCCGTTGGCGGACTCACCCTTTTCGTGTCAGCGGTGTTCGGGCGCGTTTTTGCTATAGGGTGCAGAGCTTTCGAGGCTGAGTTTGAGATCCGGTTCGTCGACTACAGTGAAGTTATTAATCCCATAAATACAATATGCAGGCTGGTTGGGTGGTGGGGTGTACGTCTGCGATAGACAGCCAAGACATTTTACTCCATCTTCGCCCATGATACTAGTGTAAATACCTTTATAACCGGGCACTCGGTTTTCGGTTCGAACGTCAGAAACTGCGAATGAACTATTGTTATTCCTTACGGACTGCGCGGGGTCAGGTCAGCTCGCGAGCTCGCAAGTGATGCTGATAAAGTAGGTTTGCTAGCAGCGTGAACACATACGAAGGAACTAGTGCCACAGCGGTCATCATAAACTAAACATAACAAGTTCTGGTCGGTCGAGACCTGTAGTCTCAAGACTAGATGCGACGGTACACAAGGAAATGCACAGACCGGCTGCACAGGTAACGCATCTCCGTACAAGAATAGTCCTCCCGCTACGTATACCAGTGGTGGTAAACGGATGCCCATACTTTCGCCGGGAGCCTTCGGCAACCATGGTGGAGCTTCTCCCGCCAAAACAAGAATTCAGACTCTGGGGAAAGAAGACTCAGGCGCGTGGCACCTGCCGAACTCAAGGTTATGATCATCAGGAAGAAACTTGCTCTGCGCATCCTCGCGGAAGGGTTGTGGAGCGGCGGGCACTGGGCAACGGTGTGGGCCGAGGACCCACACAGGTGGGGGGCTTGCAGGATACGAAATACTGTTATTGGGGGTGTCCAGAGAGTCGGGGTATGCGGATACGGGGGGGGGGGGGCGGTAGGAGTGCCGCCCTTGCGAAAGGCTTTGGTCCATAGATCCCGGCACACTCGAACGCCTATCTCTCGCTGATCGACGTCGTAGCCAGGAGGCGCGGCGTCCCGGACTGCGCCACACTCAGCGAGCTCGTGCGCAAGGTTGTCGCCCCGTTCGGACGTTTTGGCGGCGCCCGCCCACACATTTTCAGTTTCCTCAGAGTTTGAAGGTAGGTCCTGTCGGGATGCCAGCGACGTTCGTCGGCACCGTCAATCAGCACTCGGCACTGGGAGCAATCTACGCCAAGACATGTCAGTCAGTGACATACTCGACCTCAAACACCAACATTTGTACTCTACCGACGAGATCTTCAACAGGGAGCTGCGAAGGCATTGGCAGAGCTTGAGCTTCATCATGGGGTTCGTCCTCTAGTCTATGGGTCCAAGCTCAATTTGTCAGGCCCAGGCATGCCTATGCGGACTGATTCAACTCACGACAGCCTCATCGACGGACAGATCTTCATGATCGCTCTCTACGTCCTGAATTCCCCATCAGATTTAACGTGTAACGCGTAACGTTGTGGGGCCGAGGATACACACCTCACACGCGAAGGGCATTCCTCAATGCCATATATGGCGCGCACAGGCTGAGAAGCCAGCTGCTCGTCCAAGGACGAGGCCGAAATGGATAGATGCTTCAAGACCATCTTGACCCTGGTGTCAAGGAAATCTGTCAGCGTGGCACGGTACATGGGATGCTGGGCCACTCACGACAATCAGCACATCATCCGCTTTAAGAGGTATCCGTCCATCTGTCGAGAGCTCGTTCGACAGGGATTGCAGCACAACATCGTCGTCACCCCATTATCACTATGTTCATCCGCAGCCGACGGCACCTCCTCAAAAACCGACCCTCATCCAGCTCGCACGCGTCAGGGCTCCTATCATCCACGGACGGAGAAAGCCTTCGTATTCATGGAGCCCTGATCGCTGCAGGGCCGCCATACTCTATGCCGTCGTACTGCTTTCAGTCGCCATAGAGTCGCTCGGCGTAGCGCTCCCCGAGCGTTTCATCTTTACGGCTCGTTCAGCTTTAGCGACTTCGTCGGCCTTCACCGCTGCCATCAGAGCGGTAGAGAGAGAGGAATGTGCGCGGAGTACCCGAGGGTGCTGAGCACGCATCGTCTGAGGAGGAGGAACGGATGAACTCTACATTCAGATTTCAGATCTCAGGGAAGGGTAGAAGGATAGGAGATCTTGCTTACCCGAATGTTCTATCTTAGGCAGTCTGGGATCGAACAGTGAACTTAGGTCAAGTTGTTTCCTCGGAGGACACTGTGTTCCGGGAAGCCCTCGACCAGCCGTCAGACTGGAACTTGCGCCTTGGATGTTAGTAGCGAGAGGCAGAGACAACGGAACGCTCGACTGCAGCATGCCCGTGGCGTGCAGTGAAGTATAAATATCACTCAAATCCATGGGTCCAGGCGGCGACAGCACAATTTGCGGCGGCGGGGTGTCGTAAACTGAGTCGCAAGGGACCGACGCAGAGTTCGAAAGCTGCGCTTCCGGAGAGAGTTGTTCGTCGAAGTTGGGGGATTTATAGTCTACGTGTGAGGTCTCCTCGAGACCGTCTTGTGGGCAACATCCCCTCGCTCGGTTCGGCTACCACCGGCCGCAGAGTTTGCAGGCTGCTCTTGGACAGTGAGCCCGTCGTCAAAGGTGCTGAGACTTCCTCGGGACCGTCTTGTGGGCAACATCCCCTCTTCCTGTCTCGACATCACCGATCGCGTACCGTGGACGGCATTGTCTTCCCAAGCGCGTCTACTCGACGAAGGCCCCTCTTGCATCGCGTCACTCTCACCCAGCCACGTCCGGCGTCCTCGTCCCGCGTCTTACAGTCTCCCGCCCTTTCTTGCTCCTCAAATGCAAGCAACGCCGCCTTCCTATCCCCAAACCTCCCCTCCCCATTTTTACGCAGCGCAACCCACCCACACCTCCTCCTCCCCTAAGATTTTCAGCTTCCCCGCTCCTCAGCCCCAAACCCTCGCCCGCAAACCGCCCCGCGGGCCGACCCCAACGCAGGCGGCGACGTCGGCGCACGCACCCTCCTACCTCCCGCGCGGCGCGTCGTAGCGCTGGTCAGGCCTGCAAAAGCGGGTCCTGGACAACTTGCTGCTGCTGACGGAGCTTAGTCTCGTGAATACTTCGCGAAGGGCGGAGACGCGGCCGGTGGATGTCTAGTTCTGGGTCAATGGACTCTTCATCGTGGAAGGACGAGGAGGGGTGAGCGGGTGTGTATGACCTTCTGTAGGGTGTCGCAGGGATGTGGAGCGTGTGTCATGTGTTTCGCTGGGAGTAACGGGTAGGGGGGTCGTGGGCAGGATGGGAGGGATAGGCCGCTGTGCGTGTGCGTTTGACGTTCTCGGACCATCGCGGAGAGGAGTACTCTCGAACCGTTCGCGTTTTGGTGCGCATATACTGAGGTTGTTCGCATTCCCGAGTCGTATTATGACTGGCATAAGCGTCTCTCGGAGGCCCGGGCTCATATGCGCGCGCGCGAAGCATAACGAATATGATCTGCGGGTGGTCCAGATGATCCGATGGTGGGGTATCGCTGTCTATTCGTTGAGGTAGGCGGGTATATGCGCCGTGGAGAGTCCCTTGAGTACTCCGGCTCGTCATGACGATAAAAGGCCTCCGTGGGGGTGATGTTCTGCGGTTGTGAGGGCGGGTGAAACTCTTCGGGAGAATACATCGATTGCACAGGCATACTGTGACGACGTCGACCTGACATGACTGGTGTACCGACGGTTGAATACTGTCAGCCACCGAGGAGGTCATGGTAGGGATCGGGCGACTCTTCTTCAAGAATCACCATGCGACGGTGAGATGGCCTGTTTGGACGGATGGAAGACAGGTCGCGATTTCTATCCGCTAATGTGCTATTGACAAGACTCAGCAATGCTTCTTCTTCATCAACTTGGACCTCGTTGTATGCGATTATTCTCGGCGGGACGACCAATAGACGAGCTGAGACCCAACACAATGTCTTCCAGCGCAGAGATACGTTGACTTGTCGTGTCTTCCACGCCTCGTGAGCCGCGATGGGATTCGTTCAATCGTCGCATCGCCGCGCGAGCAGACGAGAGTACTAGATATGAGGTTGAGTAGCTCTGCTTCAGGATCAACAGAACGCGTGAGTTCCCTACGGGCGTCCCTCGCGCTCTTGTCCAGTTGACGCCCGCCGCCGCCCAGGATTACATCTTCAAAGCCGGAAAGACCGCATCCTAGGAGACGAACGTAACTCTTCGTCGTGGTTGACAAAACTCTGCCTCGCTGTAATCGTCCCAGATCCGAAGCTTTCCTGAGAAATTTCAGCAGCCAAAGCGTCAACCGCCTGTCCTAGACTTCTGTTCTCCGACCTGCGCAACCCTCCGCAAAATCTATTCCTGCCGCCGCAAGCCTCGGAAAAGCACTTCCTCCCTGCGTTTCTTCGTCCACCTGCGGTACTGAGTGCAGGTGAGTCAAGGCTGGCCACCGATATGGTTGGCGTGCGCAGGTCGGGGGACGTCACGACCTGGTCTGAGGCGGCGAAGAAAGCCCCCGAGGCGCGCGAGCCGACGCTCGAGAGCCGTGCGGGTATTAGGGTTGGTGTATGCGTAGCGGTTGTTTGGAATCGACATTGGGGAATGTGAGAGGGGATGCGACAGAAAGTCGAGGGAGCGATTGTTTCAACCATGTCGATTGAGGTTCGGCAGTTTGCGTGGCTTCGACGACCGTTCAAGGTCTGCATTTGGAAGGATGTGGCGTGGCAAGTCTTCAACGTCTGAGCTGAGGTCGAATTGTCGGCGTTCGAGCTAGAAAACGCGAGATATTCAATAGACATACGTACTTGAGCACGTGAGAGCGAAACGCGAGCCACTGACACGTATCCTGAGTTTGTTCTGTTACCTGCTAGAGGTAATCCATCAAGTAATGAGAAGTCCACACATGATGCGGTATTTTGAGCACCCTTTCATGCCCTATCATTCACAACGACACTAGTAGATAAATGAAAACGAGGAAGCCCGTTGTCGTCCTTGTCGTCGTCGCGTCGTCAAAGTGCAGAAGACGGATGCGAGACCCGTGGCGGCGCGTCATCAAGAGGCTTCATAGACGCCAGCGCCACAAGCGTGTAAACCACGTGGCGTTCGGACTTTTGCGGCCTCCTCCTGATGCCAGCCGCTAGCGCTGCGGATGTGGCCCACCGCTCAGATACCTTCAGATACCTACACGTATGCAACACGTATACCTATCGCCTATATGTTGGTGTTTGTGGTCTGAACCAGGTGGACGCATCGGGGTCACGCACTCAAAAACTGACGTGTAGCAACGCGAATGGTCGCGTCTTTGACGATAACGTGTTCCCTACGTGGATGGGACAATCATATATACATGAGCTGACCAGACGCTTCGCCAGGGCTCAGCAAAAAACTACGGCAATGGTATATACCAATGGACGTGGAGAACCGCATCGAGGTATGGGAAGGATTGCCAATTATTAACGATGTGAAGCAATAGGGTCTGCTGGCCGGCAAATGCCGACTTGCAAGTTGCGAGAGCTTCATGACACACGTTGACCTGGCACACTCGGAGGCTACAGAACGTTGCAGTCTATGTACTCAACAGTACTTCAGGCCTCCAGTTGGACTCCTGACCTGACATGGGTTAGACGATGTTGATTCGGTCCGATCATGCCTACCTGCTGCGCGCGCCAGTAACGCATCGCTCATGCATCACTTCACAGTCGACGGGAATGACTTCACTTCCCTGTCGCACACTTCCCAGTCGGACTCTGAAATTCTTAGCGCGTGTATTTTGATGCTTAAAAGGTCAGGTTACGTTCCCCGTGAAAGCAGTACTCATCATGCAAACCCCACACCCCGCACTGTGTATCCCCGAGCTACTTCACCAGATCCTCCTCCATGTGCGCGCAGATGCACCGCACAACGATGACTTGCTCAACTGCGCGCTGGTCTCACGAGACTGGTATCGCGTAGCCCATCCACTCCTATTCCAGGACCTGCATGTCAAAATCCGTGGAACAATACACGGATCGCCGCATGTTTACGATCAATTCGACGGGGAATGGACGATCCCCAGCGCCCATGGCACACTTACCGACTTTGCCACATTCATCCGATCCACCACGCAACATTGCTCGTTGTATTCGAAGGCTTACCCTACCCCACGTCCTTCCTCCCTTCATCCCTAGCGGATATTCACGGGCAGAAAGGTACACGATATGTGCCAGGACTGCTCTGGACACTCTGCGTCGAATGACCTCGCTGCAAGACCTGGACTTGCGAGACGTCATTCTCAGCACGCCGCCGCGAGGTGCCTCCACTATCCCGAGACGGCTACGAACGCTCAGCGTTTCGTATGCCTATCTCGCCGGACGTGCGACATGGAATGATCTTCGAATGGTTTTGCAGTGTGTATAACGCTGCGAGAGTACTTTGCGAATTACTGAATTTGGTTTTATGCTTACCGCATTTGACTTTGAATTTGGATATTATCGCATGGATGGGAGAAGATTACACGCTTGACGCTCAACTGGATACTCTGGAAATTCGCCGTTAATGTCGATGCATTGCAGCCAAGGTATTTCCTCTCTTTGATCCGGTCGCTCAGGTTCATACGACCCCACCCACGCCGACGCCTGCAAATCATTGTATGGCTTGAGTCTGGGTCGGTATATCCAGCTGCGGTCGGCCCGTCGCGCGATTGAGGTCTGTCCTACAATCCCTTCGAATTGAGAAATATGGTCGACCATCTATGGGGACATGCACAAGTGAGTACTACGACCACACGTCCGCTGCTTAACTCGTACTGACTTTTCGCTCGAATGTGTTCCTTCAATTCACTGTACATGCAGCAGGGCCGCTAAATTAAACCACGATAGTGTCTTCAATTCACGGCTACATCGCCCGTTAAATATTCAGACTGCTTATCACCTCTATCGCACGCGCGTGCTCTGGGTTGGCGAGTTGTTGTTGAGGTCTGCTGGGCACTCAGATGGGTGTGGAATGTTTCTGTGTCCATCTCTAAGCGCGAGTCATTCAATGCAATTTCCGCAACTGCGATAATTGCTCCGCAGACGTACCGTTCACTCTACTGTGTTCGATTCTCGTCTCTAGTGTTCGCATCCTTGTCAATTAACAAAGTGACACACCAGCATTTTGCCACTTCGGTGGAGTCTACCGCGGTACGATGGTCGTTCGTGTTCCGTAGCGCACCTCCCCCCACACATCCCCCCCCCCCCCCCCCCCCCCCCCCAACGCGTCCCCATTTACGCGTCGCTTGCCTAGAATGAGGTTCCCGAAGGTAAAAGATCAGCTAGCTCACGACGCAATTCCGATCAAGAGCAGAGAAGGATAGGACAATGTGTGCACTGATTAGCAGTCAGATCATGGTGAGAGCCTCGTCGCGCGTCGACGCGCGTCGCGAGTCGCGGCTTGAGGAAGCGCTTACATGCATTGCCGCTCCACCTGTGACCCATTTGCGCAACGAGCACGCCATCGGACCTCGGTGAAGGCGAGAGGACTGGCAGCTGTCCCATTCTTGTTTTCCGTACCACCATCATCGCTCTCCGTTCTGTCGTGTCCTCCAGGTCCAACGTACGTCAAAGCCCCCTCATCCACTTCCGCTTTCGCTGCGCGCATACAACCCACTACCTCCTCGATCCCTTCGGTTTCGCCACCACTCGGCATATTCAGCTCCTCAACCAGAGCTCGTCTCACCACTGGGGACGTATCGGATGTTGGTGCAGTGGGCCCGTCTTGGAGGGTAAACGAAGCAACGAGCTGTTAGAGAACAAGTCGTGAGGGCATCGCTCTGGTCTGTCTATCGTTTTCTCCCCGCTGCACTCATCACAAGCATCTATTCTATCTCCGTACTTTTACGGAACCTCCACACCTCTCTCAACCCGCCATTGACCAAGCATACATTCAACAACGCGACGCCCTACAGCTCCGCGGGGTTAGTCCCCACCAACTTCGACCCCAGCTGTGCCCTGCTGGTCCTCTGGCGACCCTCTCTGAATGCCCACCTATCCGCCGCGGGTCATGTCTTCGCTTGGACCCCCATGACTCGGGCGCAGCGCACAATAATCACCTCGTGCTCGTCGACAACAGTTTTGCTGTCCCCTCGATCTCTGCCGCTAGCGCTTGTTCTTTATCTCCGTCGCCCAGCCCGACCTGACGTGCTACTGCTGCTCACTGCTCGGGCTCTAATGGGACGTTGACAGCAAGTGTCGCACACCGTTGGACTCGCAAAGACTCGCCGAATGCGCGTATATCCCACGCTTACCAGCGGACGGCGATGCTGCAGCGAGCATGGACCACCGGCGCCTTTGCGCTTGCAAGGCTCGACGCTATCGGGTTTCCAGACCGGGCCTCGTGTGATATCGCGCTCCTCGCCGCATATCCATCCCTCCCCATTGGTACCTACAATTCCGAATTCCTGGCCACCCCTGTTCTTGCGCTGCCGTGGCCGTCCCAACCAGCAGTGCGTTTGCTCAATCGTGCGGTGCTGTGGAAGGCGGCGTAACGAAAGCGCAAGTCACTGCGCTGTATTGGACTGGGCGGGTACACGGGGTGATCAGGAGCTCCGCGATAGGGTACGCCTCGTGTGTCTCGTTTACGTTCTCCACGACTCGCCGGCTCTATCGCTTTCGAGTCTAATTTATTCAGGTCGTTTTTGTATATATCCACGCCCGAGCAATATAAAAGCCGTTCTTTTCTCCCGCTGAACACCAGAGCTTTCGCTCGTACTGTCTGAGAATCCCCCACTTTATCACAACATGTCCTCTCCATCTCTTTCTGACTACTCGCTCCCCTCGAGCTCCCGCTCAGTGACTCCCTCCACCGCCGCCGTCTACTCCTCTTCACGCACCCCCACTACTCACTTTATCGTGACTCACTCTGCGAGTTCGTCTTTCCTGCAGACGGTCTTGTCTGCTCCGCGCAGAAGGCCAGCGCAGACCGTATCCTGTACTGTTGGTTTTCAGTGGGTTGGGGGGATGTGCCCAGGAGCTGCTTGCGCAAGCTGCTGAGGTGCTCGAGGACCAAGAGCTGGCCCATGCTGAACGCTGGGAAGCCGTCAAGTCTGACGACGCGACGCCAAGGTGGTTTACTTGTGCACCAAGTCCAATGACAACCAAAGTCACCGCGGTGGTGGAATTGCAAATGGGAGATTACAGTACCGTCGACCTCGCCAAGCTGCATATCCAGACGACCCAGGTGCGTTCGCTCGCGAGCCTTCCAATGAGTGTACTCTGACGTTCCGTCCAGCTGTCTGAGGCCTCTGCTTTGAACACTCTATACCAACTCGGGCCTTCGCATGATTATCAACCTCCAGACTGCTACACTCACCCTCCACATCCTCGAACGCCCCTCCCTTCACCTTCCCCCTCCTCTCCAGCACACCCTCGACCGCACTGAACCCCACCGCCAACCCATACACCACCCCCTCGCTCTCGACCGAATTCCGGCTCCTCTGGGACGCCTGGGACCTCGTCACGCTGGGCATGATCCCGCCCGTGATGCTGCACCAGAAAGCCGATCGACCTGCGGCACAAGCCGCTCTTCTACATCGGGCACCTGCCGACGTTCAACGCGCTGGATGCCTCTCACGAAGCTGCTCGCGCGGGCCGATGGTCGGCTCGAGCCGCGCGCGTACGCGGTCATATTTGAGCGCGGACATCGACCCGCACGTCGACGACCCCGAGCACTGCCACAACCACTCGGTCGTGCCGGGAGAAGGACGAAGACCTGGCCCGTGCTGCCCGAGGTGCTGGCGTTCCGCGACCGCGTGAGGCGGCTTGTGGAGGAGACGATTGCGGAGGTCGAGCGCGGAGAGCGGGAGATGAACAGGAGGCTTGCGAGGACGCTTATGATGCTGCACGAGCACGAGGCGTGGCACATCGAGGTTTGTACCTCACCTTTGATTCATTAACGCGTACTGACCGAACCCCCACAGACGATCCTACCTACATGCTCATCCAACGCGCCGGCACAGGCACCCTCCCACCGCCAGGCTTCACCACCACCCCCCTGGGCACAGCTCGCCGCCGCAATGGGACGCCACACCTGCACCGACGACACCACACGCCACGCTCGGGCCGTGCACCGTCACGCTCGGCCACGACGACGCGGAACCAGCCGACCTCACCACGCCGTTCGACGCGGCGCACGAGCTTGGATGGGACAACGAGAGACCCCGCGCGCGCGGTGCACGTCGCGCGGTTCAGGGCGGAGTGGCGGCCATCTCGAATGGCGAGTTCTTCGCGTTTTTTGGCGCGCGAAGGGGGGCAAGGTCGCGATACCCCGCGAGATGGGTGCAAGAGGGCGATTCCATCAAGGTACTTATTCCCCCCCCTCCTACTTGGCCTGCGACTGACGGAGGGACGCTAGGTGCGCACGCTCTACGGCCCCGTCGAGATGGCGCACGCGCGCCACTGGCCGTGTCTGACGGCGTACGACGACCTCTGCGCGTACGCGCGCTCCAAGGGCGGACGGCTGCCCAGCGAGGCCGAGCTCCGGCTCTTCCTCGACACGTACCAGGTCGGACACGGCGACGGGGCGCGAACGTCGGCTTCCGCACTGGCATCCGCTCCCGTGAGTAGCATCTCCTTCGCTCGTGTTGGTTGGTGGCTAACGGATGGGACAGTGCGACGGGCGGTGTAAGCGCGGACGGGCGCGGCTCGAACGGCGGGGTGTGGGAGTGGACGACGACGACGCTCGACACGCACGAGGGATCTTCGAGGGCAGTCGATCTTCCCCGGCTACTCGTCTGATTTCTTCGACACGAAGCACCAGGTTGTCGTACGTGCATCCCAGTCTTCCGCTCTGTTCTCTCCGCTCACGGCGTATATTTGCAGCTTCGGTGCGTTCGTACGCGACTATCCCGCGGTTGGCGGAACGGCGGAGGTGCGCAACGGTTCTGTTTTACCAGCACAATCAACTACCCGTACCCGTGGGTCGGTGCGCGGGTGGTATACGACATATAATGCGGGAGGAGGACTTTGATTTGGCAATGTATTTATTTGCTCTGTCTATTGCTTGTTATATATCACACCTGTAAACAGTATTTTTCAATCATAGCCAACGTGCTGTCTTTTAGGACACGTTTGTCAGTGCTGAATGAGTAATGCAATACCAGTCATGCGTCGATCAGAGATCGCTCAGGAGGCTCCTTTGCGGGGCATACTTTGGTTGATGGGTATGCGACAAATTTTCACGCTACGCGAATCTGCTTTAAAGACTGAGGTGCAAAGAGAGAAGGTAAACGAAAGGGAAAGGTGAACCCGAACATGGGGGGACAGTGCCGATTATGTAACACAAAGAGCACTTAGTGCAGCAGTCGTTCGACAAGCTCCTGCCTTCGTGGCGTCGGTCCGGATTCGTCCGCGAGGGTTTTCGCGGCAACACCAGCTTAAGCAACATGTACACTCGCATGTGTCTATGGCAATTACAAGGCTAAGTTTTCACTTGCGAAGGATACAGGTCTGAGCCGCGACACAAGCACTAGCGATTGTCTGAGGGATGAATGTTCTCCTTTTTCGCATTAAGTAGTTTTTGCGCGCGCAGCTCCCGTCTCTTTGCAAATTTACCCTCATGTTTTTTTGGCACTATTCCGCATTCGAGGGTACCCCTCGCTACGACTCCTTGTGGCTTCGCAGCTCTCGAGGTTCGCGCTACTCTCCGCGTCGTGCCCTCAATCATGCACCATCTTGTTGCTCAGCTATATTTTACCTACGGAGACACATCGTTGTCAACCTCGTTCTCGGCTCTCTAGTGCGCTGGACCCGAAGTCACTTATGACGGTGATTCGGACAGCGAAACTTTTTCAACTATCTACCACTGGAAGATTCCTGAAAGCTTCATACACACATTTTTTACCCTGTCATTGTCCCCCAACCCGTACCTTGATGTGACGCACCCAAGCGGGCCAACGACGTCCTCCGCCGCCGAACGGAGCGTCAGGCAGGCGTCTTCGACATCATCCACCGGCCTCTTCGAAATCGTTTGACCTAAGACGTTCACAATTGCACAAGACCGAAAATATATTGTCGGTTTTCGAAAGTCTCGGAGAGGGTATCGGTTTTCAACCGTGCTCTTTCTCGTCGCCACCTCCAACAGCCGGTTATTTCCAAACATCTCGTACGTCCACAACACTGGCTTCCAACTCGTCGCCTGCATCAACCGTATCCCATCCTCGTTCCAAGCGGATCACGCTCTCGATAGTGAAGTCGCCACCATGCGACTTTTCTGCGATCCAAGGGCACTTGGCGTCGTCTGTTTTCACAGGATATACCGATTCGCTCACGCCATAGGGTAAAGGAACACAGAACGAGGCCTCAGACGGAGTATAATTCTCATCACTGTATAATCGTACGCGACCCCCGATGTATCGTATTTGACCCCAACAAAAATCTTTCAGCTCGTGCTTCAATAGTAATTCATCAGTGATACGTTAAAGGCTTCGTGTCTTCGGAAAAAGGCAACTCGCCCTCACCCCTGAAAGATGCCCCACCAACACAAGAAGGTTACTCAACTCAGAAAAAAGATTTGCTTTCTCATCAGGCCAGGATCAAGGCGACGGCAGGGGAGGCCTATACTCTCTTTCCCTTGCCCCCGATGCAATTCGTGACTTCTCGAGATCTACAGACATGTACAAAAGTAACAATGGTTTGCAGTGGTTTGAAAATGACAGCCCGCTTCCGCTTTCCACTGTTTGTTCTCTATGGATCTGGATCTCTATATCAAACTCCTATTCAGTTACTGCACCAACTACAGTAAGGAGGGGCATAGGAAGGATCCAGAGCCAAGAGACACATACAGAACTCAGTGCAGAGATCGTCTCCCCGTACACACTGTCCACGACACTCACGGATGCCACGCCGCCACCATGGCGAGTAACGGGAACTGTTAATGAGAATTGTGAGTTGATGTCGTGAATAAGTTGAGCTCCTGTGCGCATAGTCCCTTTTTCAGATAGTTGCGGGCGTTAAACCTGATTGAAGAAATGTAGTTGTCCAAGGTCGAACTGTCAGACGTCAGTGTGCCTATTTGTTCATGGAGACACGACACCATTGCCGAGCATCGACTGGCTGGTTGTGGTTAAACTTTGATTGCTAATAAGTCAAAGTATTTGTTGAAGCGTAAACACGAGGAGTACCCTACGCGTTTTGCTGTGACGAATTTACGATAATGGATCTCATCCAAATGCAAGGCTTTCCCAGGGAGGGACTGTCCCTATACAATACACAATGCCTGTGTGAATTTGCATGATAAAGCATATCGAGTGTCCGGTCCAGCGTAAAAATGAGCGTTACCAACAAGCACCCCCGCTGATCGAGCATAGTCCTACAGTTATTTGCGCAAATTATATCAGCACCGGCTCATCTCAAAGGTCACAGAAAGACTGACGAAGTAAGCGCACATGGTGATATGACCGTGTAATACGTTCAACTTTTTTCGTAGTACGTGTACTTTGTCCTTCACAACGGGTGGATCAGCTGTCTGTTGCAATATGCGCAGATGCCCATCCTAGCTTTCTTACCGGACCGACAGAATTCGGATTGTGCTTGTGAAGATAAGTATATAAGCAAGATGTGATTACTACGTCCAGTACTAGCCCAGGCCAGGATTAGTCGACCGTGTTCAGACGTTTGATCTTAAATCATGAATCAGCGAGAGTCTAGCGATACACCAGGACTACGGCCACACGCTCACTTGAATGTCCGCTTGATTTTGAAGTCTCCCCAGGTGCGAACCTTGAATCTGCGCTTCAGTCAGATAACAGTGTCTGTGAAAGATTAACCGAGACACGTACATAAATGCGTGTGTGGCTTGGGAAGCGAAAGCATTGTGTTTAGTACCTGATGAAACAATAGTGAAAGGTGCTGTGGACTGCGCACCAAAAACCAAATGCTGTATAAACGTCGTTGAGCTCAAGGATGATACAACCATGTAGTGATGAAGAGGGACCGTTTCTTACCGCGTGCTATGAAAAGGAATGCTACCCTGAATTGAACAAAGTTTGCTGAGCGTGCTAGTCCTATTATACCAAACAAAGGGGTTCGTACACTCCAACAGTACAACTGCGATTCATCTATCTTTTGGACTACTGATTTATTGCAAAAATATTATAGCACCATCAAAATTGAGTCTAGATGAGCACTTACACTTATATAGACGGTAAATATAGAAGCTAGAGAATGATTAAGCTGCATTGATAATCTCAATTTCCGTGAGGTGACACAAACATACCCTTCCACCAGTAACGGGCATTAAGACCTGGTTTTCAAGCATATAAGAAACCATGGTATACTCAAGGAAACGATATGCTCACCTCGAGGGCAATTGTAGCCTCAAGATACACGGATTGAGCAAGAAAGATTTGCCATCATAGACTCCTACACTCACGCCGACGCTCGCTGCAAACACGAAGCCACTGAGCGATGTCTTGGCAATACAGCACAAGTACGCGTTCACACACCAGACCATCAAATCTAGCTTTGCACACTTGACCCTATGTCCGATGAACGTTATGTCCTACCAATAAAAACATTGTAGGAATGCTCCATACCATGCGGTGTGGATATATATTTTTCTCCAACAGATCCTCCTCGCAGTTATAATAACATGTTACTTTATTGTGTGGATAATTACCTCGTGTGGCCTTAACTGACCACTGATGAACGAGAACGCAAGCAGACGCGCCTACGCGCGGCATGTGGATGCTATAATTATTCATACGATGACCAGAAACCAGTAAAGAGAAGGCTATGAAGCTGTCCACGCGAACCCCACAATAGTCCCTCATGCACCGTATGCCCGTTAGTCAGCACTGTTCTACATACAGGACAGAAGAAAGCGAGGTGACGTAGCACGTACAGAAAAGGCAAAACACAAGGACATCACGGATTGAGTTTTGCGCCGACCCCCCACAGAGGGTCTGCAGCATATTGTGCGCCTCTTCGGCCGTCGACGAGTTCGCCTCTACTCATTCTAAGGGTTGTTGTTTTTTTTTTGGTATAATTCATGAGAGGTTTCGAGGAATAGTTTAATAGTTGCAGGTGTCACTCAGCCATTTAACCTTTATTGCTCGTCACCATGAGACCGCATCGCTTGCATCCTGCATGATAGGAAGTAGCGCGCCGACAATGCGAATAAAGACTCGTGCACGGCGACCATGGATCTGTTTAGGGTCGCCCCCCCGATGAGAGGAAAGAATTGATTGGGTAAAGACCGTACCATCTCTTCTCCTACGCGTGCGCGTGGTGTGCTGGGAAGGCCCGGTTGCCATCTAGGATACGTCGTGTTTTGTCCGTGTTGCTTGATATCGACAGTGGTGCGCTAGCAAAGGCCGATATCAACTTGATCATTGTACACCTGAGGTTCGCGGATCTATAGCGAGGTGGAAATTATATGGCGCACGAGTGATGGCATGAGCACATACTGTCAAAAGCGGATGTGCTATATTTCATTATGATTGTACCCCTTCTCTCGTCCCTCATACCGAGGAAAAAAAAGACCTGCTACGCCTGGTGCACTGGAGTCTATCATGTCATGCGGCACGCTTTAAACTGCCTAATACTAAAAAGATGTGTCAATACCCGAGCAGATTCTCATAAGCCTTGCCGGAACGAATGGCTCTACTCAGCATTTTTTGTTGCCTTGTGGGTAAGCTGTTAGCATCGCATTATTGCTCCCTAGAGCATCCGATGTATCTTGTCGCAAGTCGCCGATCACGCCGCAATTGAATGCCTTACATCAATGCGTAGTGTTCACGCATCTGACAGAGTGCCACTGGAACTTTTCTCGGTTGGCAATGCGGCCCGCAGGGTGGGTGCACGGTATCGACTTCAAGAGCTGTGTCCTGGCCGGGTTGAATGTTCAGGAGACTTCGACATGCCTCGATATATGTGGGAAAATAATTCTCTCCAAGGACATCGCAACGCGCCACTTATTACTCATAAGGCGTTAAAGGCATGCGCGCGAGGAACGAACTTTATGACTGTCACACGTGCTTGTCCCGCCTAGAAAAATTCCACATCGCTGTTATACGATTGGTTGGGGGGGGCACAAACTGACATGATCCAAGGCTGTCCCGAGTTAAAGGCAGTTGCGTTACGCAATACAGCTCATCGTTTCGCTTTTATAGTGTGGCGAGTGTACCTTGAAATGATAGCATGGCTCACATGGTTTGCAGCTGTTTCCACCTATTCCTGTAGCAAACTCAAGACGGAGACTCGTCATTCGAATTCCCAAGGCTTCTCAAGTATTACGGATACAGAGATCTCTCGTAATGCCTCATTCAGGTTCAAGCTATCGAGCGCCCCTCACACTGAAAGGTGTAAACTGAGAGAGATGGTAAACGCAGCTGATTGAGCCCTGAGTCTCATGAAGGGGATTTATCGTGAGTTACTAATTTAGGCCATTTGCGAGTTATTCAAATTATGTAATCGATCGGGCGGGCGCTAGTCATCTTCGTGGCGTCGGTACCGGAGTTTGCGTTCGGGTTTCCCGGGTGGTTTTTACGTCGTACGCGAGGGTTTTATTTTTCGCGCAACACGCCAGTATGAAGCACACACGCGCATGTTGTCTAGTGGCAATGAAACAGGAGGCTAAGCTCTCACTTGCGAAGGATTTCGACCTGAGCTGCGACTCAGGCATTAGCGGATTGGCCCGAGGGGATGTGCTCTGCTTTTTTTCAGGCATTTAGTTTCGTGCGTTCGCATCTCTCTTCATTTTCTCTCATGGTTCCGCTTTCCGCCTTTGCACATCTTCTCCCTACGACGCCCCGCAGCTGGAGTCTTCTGGCCTCCGCGTACGGTGCTCCCTGCCCACCGCCTCTTTGCTTAACCATCATTTCCTACGGAGACACTTCGGTCACTGTCCTTTCGTCTCGACTCTCCAATGTCGCTGGACCCGAGTCACTTATGGCGGACTCGAGACAGCGAGCTTTTCGAACTATACCCACCGGAAGATTTCTGTAAAACATTCCACAGCTTTAAATCGATCTTGCTTCACCCGTGCTGACTGTAACGCGCTCAGTGCCAAACGACGCCCCCTCCCGCCGCCGAGAGCGCAGACGCGTCTTCGACATCCCCCATCTGGGAAAACGGGTTTTCATATTTAGTACTAAAATAGTCCTATTTATGCTATTTAGTAGCCGTAGTTGGAATAGATGATGCCCATCGTCTCAAATGAGCAAGGTCCCCCGAAAATTGGCCCTATTTAATATCCATACTAATTTGGGCATATTTTACATCAGTATTAGCTCATGAAAATATGAATAAATTGTAAAACAAAACCAAGTATCGGTCCGCACAGGATTCTCCCAGTGTCAACCCACAAACCACGCAATTTGTTTCATACACATGTTTCATTAGAACATAAGGACATAGTTACACAGTACATACATACTTCAGTCCACTAATTCCGATGCAAACATTGGAACTTACCATATCAGTGTTCATTAAGTTGTTGGAGGCAAGGGTGGTGAATCCAGGACCCAGGGTGATGTTCAAACCAATGTATGTGGGTTGCTTGAATGTTGGGAGTTGGGGGGGTTAGTGTCCCCGCTGCTGTAGGCTGATGAACATACACTGGGGCGATCAAAATGAGGTATTACTTACAGATCTCGCACCTATGCTAGTAGTCGCTCTGTCGGACAGCGTCGGATGCCACTACATCGACACAGGGACACGGGATCTGAGAGAAAGAGTATCAGAGGATGGGTAAGGTGTTACTAAGGACAGTCCGCAAAGCGAAACTAGCCAACTGCAAGCCTCACGTGAGCTAAAATTCATCGCAGGGAACGATAAACAGCCTTTTGAAGGTGTAACTCCAGCCGCGTTGAGCTGCCCAGGTGCCGACTGCCTTAGCCTGTGGTGGACCACCATGAATTGTTTAGGGAGGTTAGCACTAGCGTCGCACAACGTAGGACGATGACGGTGTACCTGTGAACCCAATCAATACGCGTGGTGGTGTCCTCCCGCTCGAGGCTCGGCAGCCGCTCAAAAGGGGAGCTCAGGCATAGAGGCTGCAACTCCTGCCGACAGCGATGGATGTCCCTTGTGCATTGGCCTACTGAGTACATTTTGCTCAGTGACTTGGGCGTTGGTGCGCGGTTCGTTTGAACGACAAGTCTAGGCAAGCATCTGGCAGGAGAAGCTGGGTAAGCCGAAGGCTGTTGATGGCGGTAACAGAGAAGTTTCGAGGATCGCACTCGTCGTCTGCGACGCTGCTGATATACGTTCGCAGAGCGCCATGACGTCATACTACCAGTGTGATGCGCTCGCTAGTGACCATCAGCAACCGTGACCAGTAGTAGTTACGCTTTTGTCACGCTAGAGACTCCGACGAGCAAGGCAACCTCAGCCAACGTCGGCGAGGGCTCTCGGGATGGGAACGAGTTGTCGATGTAGAAACTACTAGCACCCAGGTATGACCATGGCATCTATTAGTTCGTTTTGAGAACTTTTCCTGAAATATTAGAAAAGACTAGAATCAAATAGCAGTCGAATAGCAAAAATTTGGTACGGTAGCACTGTTAGGCCTATTTTAGTACTAATTAGGACAACCCGTTTTCCCAGATGCCGGCCTCTTCGAAATCATTGCCAAGACTTTCAACTGCAAGACCGAGAACATCGTCGGATTTCGAAAGCTCGGAGAGGGCGGCTTCACCGCGTCTTTCTCGTCACCCTTGACACCGGCTTCCAGCTCGTCGCGCGCATCCCGTATCCCATCCTGGTTCCCAAGGGGTACGCTCTCGCGAGTGAGGTCGCCACCGGATGGACTTTCTTCGTTCCAAAGGGCTTCCTATTCCCAAGGTATATGCGTATTCGCTTACGCCACAAAACGAGGCCCAGACGAGAGTATACTCTGATGGAGTACGTCGAGGGCGCCGACTTGAGCGAGATATGGTTCGACCTCGGGAAGGATCAAATCGTTTCGCTCATGGATCAGCTCGCCAAATTTGAATCTGTTATGATGGTCCATCTCTTTCCCAGCTGGCGGGGGAGCATTTTATTATGCCAGAGACCTGAGGAACCTGACTGGAGACGGAGGCATCCCGCTCGAGGAGGGAACTGGGAGTATACCACTAGAGGAGGGATTCTGCATAGGGCCCTGACGTGTCTGTGCCTCTTTGGTACGGGCGAAGGGAACAACTGGACGTATTCCGAGGACCATGTACGCCACACCTGTTCTACCTCTTCTACTACACCCTCCTGACCAATCGACGGCTACAGACAAAGACGCCCAATCCGTGCTGGTCGCGGGAGCCAAGAAAGAGCTCGCCTACCTCGCCCGGTTCGGCGCACCGCGGGCGCCCTACGACCGCCTCAGAAGGGAGCACTACCAACTACGCGAAACAGCCCCCGTCGGACCACGCCTCGAACCTCCGCCGCTACCTCCTTCTCGCCCCGTCGCTCGTGCCCGCCGACGCCGCTCAAAATGCTTTCTGCATCCGCCAGCCCCGACCCTGACGGACAGCAACATCAACGTCTCGACCGGCCTGCAGATCCGCAGCATCCTGGACTGGCAGCACGCCGCCGTTCTCCCCGCTGTTCCTCCACGCCGGTATGACCCGACGTCATCCAGAACGAGGCGGACGCGGTCTCGCGGAGTATGATCGAGCCCAGCTACCCGACGACTTCGACAATCTGCCAGCAGAAGAGCGAGAATGGCAGACCGAGCTCCTCCGGGCGCCGTCTTGTTCATTACCACTATATGATCAGCACAGCGACGTACAACCGGACGCACTTCAGGGGCTTCGTCTACCCGCTGAACGCCTCCGCCGCCGGATCTTCAATCATGCGACCTCCGCGTCGGAGGGCGAGACGATCAGGCTGCTGTACGCGCTGATCGACATGGTGTCCCGGCTGGGGGGACTTGCGGGGGACGACGCGCCGTGTCCGGTCGCGTTCACGGAGGAGGAGGTCGCGGCGGCGGAGACGCTGTATCGCGCGCTGGCGAAGGCGGATGTGAGTAAGAAGAGGCTGATGGACGGTATTGGATATGGAGGGGAGACGTGGGTGCCTGCTGCGAACTACGAGGACGCTATGGCGCTCGGGCGGGAGCTGAAGCGGAGGACGTTGGAGGCGTGTGATGAGGATGAGGAGGAGATCACGGAGGAGGAACGCGCTGTGATTGAGGCGAATTGGCCTTTGAATGATGTGTGAGCGAGCAGGAGTTGGAGGAGTACAAGTGAGGAATTGATCTGTCTACTTATTCTCCGATTTTGTGATCTACTGTCTGCTATTGAAGTCATCACCGCTCAGGATCGTGCACAAAGTTTGCGAAAACCTCCTGTTTGATGCTAAATCGACTCATGCTTGTTAGGATATCTTCACAACATCTTGGAAGTACCCATCCACCCAACCTCGACCGCCTCAAGATCCCCCTCTTATACGTCCGCGGCAAAACACGCTTGACCATGTCCTCCCATTCCTTAATATCCGCCTCGCTCGCCCCACCACTGTAGAACTCATCCGACACTACATCAGTGTCCACGTCCAGTCTTCGCCGAGAGGCTTCTTGCCGTCGCACCCAGTCGACACGCCGTCTTTCACAACAGGTAATGTGACGCGGGTCAAAGAAGACGTATCTCGCGTACCTCCACTGTCTCTGTTTGCAGCACCGCGTCGAGCGCGGCCCAGTCCTCGGGCGTCGGCTCAACGCAGGTGGGGACGTGCCGCACGAGGTGATGTTTCAGCGGCTCGCACTTTGCCCTGATCTTGCCGAGGAGCGCGGCGAGCTGCTTGACTGTGCGGCTGTGGTACGGTGCAGGATGAGGTTCAGAAACTCGAGCTGCGAGCACTGGCGCGAGCGGGCCGTACACTGTGCTTGATGTCAGCGCGCATATAGCCCAGGAAGAAGACAACCCACGCGGCGTCGGGTCCACATCCACCGCCCACGACAGCCCACACATCAAACACATAGCTCGCCGCCGCGCGGAGCAGCGCCCCCACGGCCTCCACCATCCGCGCATCGACAACACATCGCGCCCCGTGAGACTCGCAAACTCGAGCTCCCGCACCACCCCCGCGCGCACAACCCACTCGAGGAAACCACGCGACCCACCCGCCCCGCACGCCCCGCCCGTCGACCGTCAGCAGCAGCTCCGCGAGGCGCGTCCTGCACTGCGCAACACGCGCGGGCACGGGCGCGGGGCCCTCGCGAAGTGCGGCCACTCGAGCGAGAGCTCGCGCAGAGGGAAGCCGGGCAGCGCGGCGACCCGCGCGCCGGAGGTCCTGCGGCGCGGGGAGCGCCACGCCGCGGAGGTGGGCAGCAGCGTGGCGCAGCGCGGACAGGCGGGCGAGCGCGGGCTTGTGCGCCGGGCGCGAGGAAGAGCGGGGCGGCGGCGATGTGCAGGCGCGTGAGCGCGGGCAGCGCAGCGGGCGCGTGGAAGGGCAGCGCGTGTGCAGGGTGGTTGGGGTGGAGGTGTCGCCGTGGACGGAGAGCGCGCGGACAGTGGGCGCGCAGGTGCGGTGCGTGTCGAGGAGGGTGTAACAGCGCGGGGAGGGTGTGGGACGCGGTGGGGGAGGCGGAGCAGGCGCCGAGGAAGCGGAAGAGGTAGCGTTGGGCGCGGGGGACCCAGGCGCGGCAGGTGAGCGCAAACAGGCTTGGAGGGTGGCGAAGATGTCTTCGGCCCAGATGCTTGGGTGGATGGGGTCCCAGTTTTGAGTCGCGACAAAGTCGATGATGCGTTCGTATACTTCGATTGGGAAGACGGATTCCTGTTTGGCGTCGAGCCTTGATGGACGAACGGGGAGGGCGTGAGGCGGACGAGGGGGGGACGTGGGGATATGACGCTGGGTGCAAAGCGTATCCGTGTCTGTTTTATCATGAAGTTCAGTATATTTCGTTCTGCGGTGACAAAGACGAGACTCGCCATCTCCAGTAGTATGGTCGTGTGACTGCCGCGATGTGATGCAATTGTCGCTTTCTCTGCCAACTATTAGTGAGATACTTATCTTGAGCAACGCTAAATTTGAGCAGAAGGTTATAAAATACTGAATACAATTCAACCCAATCCTACACACCAAGAGTGACAGGCAACAACGGTGTAGTCGGGAACAAAAGACACGCATACACAGCGTTAATCTTGGCGCGAATCGCAGCCGAAAGCGCCTCAGCCTGGCTAAGAGGATATGAACCATATACGGTGCCCGACATTCATGTACAGCATAGTACATTCACACATTTCCCAGTATCGGCGTCGAAGCGAGCAAACGCTGGCGGTAATCTTGCCTCCTGCCTGCTGGCTCTGCTCTGCCCCAGCTCTGCTAGCTACTACGTAGGGCGCAACGAGCGCTCACTGCCACATCCATCCACAATCGCACAAAACAGACACCCGAGCTGAAAGCGCGACGCCAAACTACATAGTACCCCCCGACAAAAGACGCCCGCGCCCGACGTGGCAAATGGTGACGAGCCTTTGTGGCGTTCGCGTGGCGCGACCCGCCCGCTTTTATCAGATAATCGCTCCTCAGGAGGCCCACTACGAGTTATCTGATAATGATAGCGGCGTGAGACAAGTGGTAAGTCGCTCCTGTCGCGATCAGCGGAACGACGATACGGAAGGAGCGCATCGTGGGCTTCGAGAACAAACTTGATGATGTTTCTTGATGAATATTGGTGGTAATGTCGTGGCGACAGTGGACCCTGTGGGGTTCCACGAGCTAGAAGGTGGAAACCCCAAGAGTTCATTTTGGCAAAAGACCCACGAGCCGCGAGCTAGGTCTGGCGGGCAAAATTGCAAAGTTTGCGCCTTTGACCCCAACGCAAGTTCGAGAAACTCTTCCTCCGGACCCGTCAAAAACATCTGAGGCCGTGCGCTCTGTCAGCCTCACCAATCCCCCCGGCGTAAGCAAGGTACGCACGCGCGCCTTGGCGGGCGCAGCAGACCTCGACCGCACACGCACGCGAGACTCGCGAGACCCACCGCCCGGACACGCACGCTCCGAGCGCAATTTTCCTTTTCCTTTTCCTTCCGCCTTGCAGGGGCCGCTCGCGCGATCGGCCAAGCGTGGCGGGAGCGGTCCGCGGTGCGCCCCGCGCGATCGAGGCGTGGTGGCGCTGCGGGCGTGAAGGGTGCAGCCGTGCGAGGCACCGCGCAGGTCTCAGGAACGGTGACGGAAGGTGCGACCTGATGCTCTGGTGCAGGAGCACGAGCCCGTGCGGATGGCGACTTGTTTCACTTTTCGGTCGTGCCACCCGATGTTCGGAGCTGTGGCGATGATGGACGCAGCAAAGGCTTTTCAACGTGGGCTTTTACCTGCTGTGACTTCAGCATTTCTTCGAGCGAGCGCGTCTGGTCGCAGAGTTGCACCGGCTCCGGATGTCGTGCCAAGGACGGAAGGAAAGAGAAAAGGCGTCGGCGCTTGCGGGACCGGGAAAAATTATCTGATAATGGACGGGAGCGACGCGATCTCGGATGCAGGCGCTGGTATCAGATAAGATGTGGTGCATGGACTGATCTCCCACCGCTGCAGCACGCGGTCCATCTCTTCTTCCCCAGACGGCCCTTGGCAGACAAGTCCACTCGCTTTTTTTCTTTGACAAATGTTTCGACAGCATATAAGCATGCCATCAGCTACCCGCTTTTTTGTTCTCCTTCATCCCCGCGACGACCATGGCTTCGTTGACCAAGAAGGACAGCTCCTCCTCCAAGAGCGACGCGCCGCAGTGGGAAGAGTCCCAGACCTCGCGGAACGATGTCGAGGAGGCTCAGGTCGGTGTCAAGGTCGTAGAGGCGGCTGAAAAGGTCTATGGAGAGATACTCGAAGTGGTTCCTCTTCATCGGGTGCGTGCGCCGTCGCAGCATTCGAAGTATCTTCTGACCTCTGCATATAGCCTCGCTCTGGCATCGTACATCTACTCGCTAGATGGAACATATACACCACATACACCTACCTCGCCTAACGCGACCTCGTCGTTCAGCGAGCACAGTCTCATCTCGTCCATCCAGGTCGCCCAGTCCATCATCAGTAAGCGTTCATTTGGGTTATCACGCGATACATGCTTCTAACAGTCTTTGACAGTTGCATGTGGAAAGCCCGTCATGGCTAAGCTTGCCGACACAACCTCCAGAGGACAGGCTTACGTCGCAGTCCGTGAGTATTAATCCCATTCAGTACCGTTTAGCTTGGATGTTCACCGGAGCGCTCCAGTCCTTTTCTACGTGATTGGTTACATTGTCATCGCGTCCGCGCACAGTATTGGCGCCATTTTGCCGCCGGTATCATTCTGTATGCTGTGTGAGTCCCGTACATCTAACTTTGAGGCGCATATATGCGATGACCTATCATTGCTTTTTTCAGCGGCTACACGTGAGTTTGAAACGCGTTCTGCTACTAACCTGATGCTAATGCACCATATAGAAGGGCTGCAGCTCCTGACGCAGATCATCATTGCGGACATCACCGTCCTCAAGTGCGTGGTCTCGTCTCCGCGCTCACTTCCACGCCGTTCATCATCATACGCCTTCGTGGGAGCCAACTCTCCTCCGCCGTGCTCAAGCACTCGAACTGGCGATGGGGCTGTGAGTATCTATGGCCTCTTTCACCTTGCCCAGCTCACGCCCGTGCAGACGGCATGTTTGCCATCCTCATCCCCGCGTCGCTGGCCCCGCTCATCATCACGCTATACTGGGCTGAGAACAAGGCCAGAAAGCTCGGTCTTGGCGCCAAGACGACCGAGTTTACAGGTCAGAGACTATTGGACAGCGTGTATGGCACTTTATCGTGCAGCTCGACCTCATCGGTCTCGTCTTGCTCGGTACTTCGGTCGCCCTGATCTCCTCCTCCCGCTCACGGCTTAGCAAGACCGCGCGCAGCGGCTGGGGAGAATCGTACGTATTTCACGACCCAATTACAAGCCTGCTCGCTCACATTTCCTTTCAGCCTCGATCATTGCAATGCTCGTCGTCGGCCTCGTGCTGCTAGTCGTGTTCATCATCTACGACGTGCGCTTCGCCGCGCGCCCCATCATGCCCGCCCGCTTCCTGCGCAACCGCTCCTTCGTCGGCGCCGCGTGGATCGGCTTCTTCGACTTTGTCTCCTTCTACCTCACCACACGTACCTCTACTCCTTCAGGTCCTCGTCGTCAAGCCCTGGCCGCTCGTGCACGTCACCTACTTCACGTCCACGCAGACCGTCGCGCTCACCGTCCTTCGGCATCCTCGGCCGGCGCGCTCATGCGCCTCACGCGCCGCTACAAGTGGCTCCTCTTCGCCGGCCTCCTCGTCCGCCTCCTCGGCGCGGGCCTCATGATCCACTCCCGCGGCGCCAACGCGTCCGACGCCGAGATCGTCTGGACGCAGCTCCTCCAGGGCTTCGGCGGCGGCTTCGCCGCCGTCGCGTCCCAGGTCGGCGCGCAGGCGTCCGTCCCGCACGCGGACGTCGCCGTCGTCACCGCCGTCGTCCTCCTCTGGACCGAGATCGGCGGGTCCGTGGGCCAGGCCATCGGTGCGTCCCCCTCCCCCTAGTCCCCCCTCTCCCTCCCTTACTAACACACCCCCAGCCGGCGCGGTGTGGACAAACACGATGCCGGACCGCCTCGCCGCGCACCTCCCCGCAGCTCAACGCGACGGAGCGCGCGACGCTCTTCGGGAGCATCACGAGCGTGACGGCGTACCCGCGCGGCGACCCCGTGCGCGAGGGCGCGATCGCGGCGTACGACGACGTGATGAAGACGCTCACGATCGCCGCGACCGCGCTCGCGGTGCTGCCCGTGCTCTTTTGCGCTCCTCATGCCCGACTACTATCTCGGCGACCGCCAGAACGCGGTCGACGAGACGGGCCTGACGGGCGAGCGCGTGCCGGAGGAGGGTGAGACGCGCTCGTTGAGTGGTGTTGTTGTTAAAAGTATGGTTTGGGTGTATATGGGGGTGGTTTTTTGTTGTACGTGTAGTTTGGGTTTAATATGTATGCTCCTTTGTTCGTCCATAAGAACGACGAGACTTAGCAACTCTCATATCTGACTCGGGGTTTTATGCTCTGGGTGTATGTCTTTCGGGTGCTGCCTGGGTGAAATGCTCGCTGACTCGGGGGCTTCTCGTAATCGCAGTCTATTCCAGTGGTAGTGCAATCATACTGATGATCGCCTCATTTTCCGTTCCCTGGACAGAATCGGAACGCATCTCCACAACAACCAACCCACGTCAGAACTCGGCAAGATATACCTACGGCGATCTGAGGTCCCATGGATCATTGTAAGCTCCAGAGCTTCCTTGAACCTGTCCATGGGCGATCCTCAGAACGGCAACAGAACGCGGAGCGGCAGCGTCTTGGGTTCCCTGGAGATACGCAGCGGTAGGTTCGACACGATTCTGCGCAGAGCAGTGAAATTGACATACACGTTGACCACATCGCGCCAATGCAGGAACCCGAACGGGTTCTCTGCGGTGACATCCGCGTGCTGCGTGCCATCACCTGTGACCTCGAATGTCCAGATGATGTAGGCCACGGCGATCCAGATTGAGTCGACTGCGAGTCGTTTGCCCGGGACATACGCGACGTCCAATGCTGCGACTCTGTCAGCAGTGCATTCGATATGGAAGGGCTAGATACACTTACCCGAAACTCCAGATACCGTCAAAGAATGAAGCGTCCTTAGGAAACCCTTCCGTCTTCCGTTGCTTTGTAAAACCTGAGCGGGTCGAACACGCCCGGGCCGGGAATATCGAAGACGCGCCTGCGCTCCTCGGCGGCGGAGGGCGTCGTTGGCGCTGTGTGCGTCACATCAGTACGGGCTGAACAAGAGCGAGACAAGTTTTGGGATGCTTACAGAAATCTTCTAGTGGTATAGTTTGAAAAAGCTCGCTGCCCGAATCCGTCATAAGTGACTTTGGGTCCAGCGCATTGGAGAGTCCAGACAAAGGTGATTACGTTGGCCGTGGTGATGAGGTGTCTCCTTAGGAAATGATAGTTGAGAAAGGGGAGTGAGGGAAAAGCACGATGCGGAGACGCGAAGACTCCGGCCGCAAGGATTCGTAGCGAGGGTATCCTCGAACGCGGAAGCGAACATGATGGAAATGAAGAGAGATGCGAACGCGCACAACTACTTAAATGCGAAGAAAAGAGCACATCACCTCAGGCCAGTCGCTAATGCTTGAGTCGTGGCTTAGGCCTTTATCCTTTCGCAAGTGAGAGCTCAGCCTTGTCATTGCCATAGACACATGCGAGTGTTGCTCATATTGGTTTGCGCGTTGAAACCCCCGCGGACGAACCCGGACCGACGCCACGAAGGCAGGCGCTTGTCAATGACTGCGATTAGCGCTGGATTACATAATATTAATGACTCGGCAAATGGCCTAAATTAGGCAGCTCTCTCCCCACCTTCACCTTCGTTTACCTTCTCTCTTTACACCTCAGTCTGAGGGGGGCCCGATATATTGAATTGTCCATGAGGTTTACGAGAGATCTTTACATCTCGTACTCATCGAAGAGGCCTTGGACTTGTCTTGGAGATCAGTACCCAGGAATAGGTCCAGCGGCCGCAACATGTGAACATGCTATCATAGGATGAAGTTAAACTTGCGTGCTGTAAAGCAAACTGAAGTTTATTGGTACGCAATATCTTTCCTCGGAGTCATGGTCAGTCATTGTAACAGTCGTGTAACAGCGTGGAAGTTCTTCAGCCGGAAGCAGTGTTCCGTCATCAAGCTCGCTCTTCGCCGTGTATGGCTGCTGAGAGCATTGTTATCAAGAAATTTGCGATAACTTTGGGGAACGTTCTCCCCACGCAAATTGATAGGATGTCTAATTCCCTTCAACATCCAACCTGCGCCATGACAAAACTCTCAAAGCCGATACCGTGCACCCCTGGGCCGCATTGCCAACAGAAAGCTTCAGTGGCACTCTGTCAGATGCGTGAACACTACGCATTGATCGAAGGCGTTTAACTACGGCGATCGGGACCTGCGACAAAGATACATCGGATGCTTTGGGGAGCAAGAATGTGATGCTAACAACTTCTCTAGGTTAAAGGGGAGGGCACATCCTGGGTACAGTCATCCGTTCTCAAGCTTTATGAGATTCTCTAATGATACATCTTTTTGTTACAGCAGTGCGCATATATAGAATCCAGTGCTTCAGGTGTGGAGCTGTCAGACGAACATCTTAACAAGCGTGTAATAGCAGGTCATTCCTCTCGGTATCTTGTCTACAAATATAGCACCGCTTTGACAGTATGTGCTCGCCATCACTCGTGCGTCATTATGGCTACCTCGCTATAGATCCGCGAACCTCAGCATACAATGGTCAGGTCAGTATCGCCTTTACTAGCACACCACTGTCGATATCAGCAACACAAATAGCGCACGACGTATCTTAGATGGCAACCGGGCCTTCCCAGCGGACCACGCGCGCATGCGTGCGGCGTTTCCCATCACTGCTTCTCTCATCGCAACCCTAAAAAGATCCATGGTCATCGTGCACGAGTCTTTGCATTGTCGGCGTGCTACTCCCCATCATGCAGATGCCGTCAATGGCGTGCATAGCTTAAAGGCTGAGCACTTGCGATTTACGATCCTCGAACCACCATGATTACCCACCCTTGCGCTGTCGATGGCCGAAGAGGCGCATATGCTGCAGACCCTCGTCGGGTCGTTCCTCATCCTGAGTGTTTTGCGTTTTCTGTACGTGCTACGCACTCGCGTTCTGCTGCGAATATACTGACAGGCAACGGCGATAGACTATTTGGTTCGCTGACAGTTCAGACATTCTCTTACTGGTTCTCGTATGAAAATGACCCCACGCCCGCTGCGTCTCTTTGTCCTCGTTCTATGGTCAGTAAAGCCATACACGTAATATCCTCATAATAACATTATATGCTTCAGGATCTTGGAATGTTTCCACACAGCGTTTTGTTTCCACATGGTTTATTGGTACTACGTTCTCGACATAGGTCCAAGTTGCAAAGCTAGATTTGGTAGTCTGGTGTGTAAACCATCCTATGCTGCATGCCAAGACATCGCTTAGACCTTCGTGTGTTTGCAGGAGTGTCGGCGTGAGTATGTATGTAGGAATCTATGATGAATCTTTCTTGCTGAATCGGTATATCTGAAGGCCACGATCGCCCTCGAGGTGAGCATTTCGTCCCTTGAGTATACCACGGTTTTCACATGCTTGAAAACAGGTCGTGATGCCCGTGATGGTGGAAGGGTATGTCGTTCACTGCACCGAAATTGAGATACCAATTCAGCTTAAATCATTCTCTAGCTTCTATAATCTACCGTCTATACAAGTGTAAGTGTTCATCTAGACTCAATTGATGATGCTATAGAACTTACAATAAACAGTAAGCCAGAAGATGTGGGTCGCAGTCTCGTTGGTGCGAATCCCTTTGTTCAGTCCAAGGACTAGCAGGCTCAACAACTTTGTTCAATTCAGGGAACATTCCTTTTTATACGCACTGGTAAGGAACGGTCTCTTCATCAGTACATGTTGCATCCTTGGCTCAACGAATTATACAGCATTCGGTTTTCGGTACGCAGTCTACACATCTTCCACTCATTGTTTCGGGTACTAACACAATGCTTTCGCTACCCAAGCCACCACCGCATTTATGTACGTGGCTCGTTAATCTTCAGACGCTGTTATCTGACTGAAGCGTAGATTCAAGGTTCGCACCTGGGAAAGACTTCAAAATCAAGGACATTCAAGTGAGCGTTGCTGTAGTCTGGTGTATCGCTGACTCTCGCTGATCCATGACTCAAGATCACCCTGAACGTCGGACTAATCCTGGCCGCAGTACTGGACGTAGTCATCACAATCTTGCTTATATACTATCTTCACAAGCAAGCACAAATCCGAATTCCGTCGGTGAGAAGCTAGATTATCCGCGCATATTTGCAACAGACAGCTAATCCACCCGTGTGAAGGACAAAGCACGTACTAGAAAAGTTGACGTATTACACGGTCAACACCAGTGCGCTTACTTCGTCAGTCTTCTGTGACCTTTGAGACGAGCCGGCGCTGATATATTTGCGCAAACTCGTAGACTATGCTCGATCAGCGGGTGCTGTTGGTAAGCCAATTTTAAGCGACCGGACCTCGAGATTTATCATTAATCACAAAAATATGAATAGTATAACTTCCTCCCTGGAAGCCTTGCATTTGGAGGCATGATCGAAATTTCAAGCAAACGTATGTACTCCTAGTGGTTACGCTTCCAACAAAATCTTGACTTACTCTCAATCAAAGTTTACCCCAACTCGATGATCGGAATGTTCGTCTCCATGAACAATCGCACACACGCTGACCTCGCTGACAACTCATTTCTTCAATCAGGCTTAAACGCCCGCAACTATCTGAAGACTATTGCGGGAACTCAACTTACTGACATCGGCTCAATTCCATTACAGTTCCGTACCGTGGGCGGCGGCGCGAGTGAGGGTACGGGACGGACTGCGCTGAGTTCCGTATGTGTCTCTGCTCTTTCCTTGCTATGCCCGCATTAATCGTGTGCAGACTGAGGGAGTTGAGATAGAAATCCATAGAGAACAAACCGTGGAAAGCGTACGCGGGCTTCACTTTAAATCCACTGCAACCTTGTTAACACTTTCTTGTAGGTCTCAAAACCTCACGAATTACATGGGGCAAGGGAAAAAAGAGCAGTCGCCTTTGCCGTCACCTTTCCTGGCCGACAGGAAACGAAATCTCGTCTGAATCGGGAGCTTTCCCTAGCTCTTCTCATCAGCGTTTCTGACACACGAAACCTGTGGCGTATCACTCATGAACCATATGAAGCGAGTAGGAGAAGTTCTGTGTTGTGGGTCAAACTACGATACATCGCGAGTCGCGTACGAATTATACAGATGTGAGAGAAAAGGGAGGAGCCGCAGGCTCCGCAGCTTAAATGCACTGCGAGTAGTAGGCTGTTCACATTCACAGTTGATCAGCATCCGTCTGAAACTGATAAAAAACGAAACGTACCGTTCTGGGCAGTGCAGGTGTATGGCGCAGCGCAGACGGTCGCGCCCGCTCCATCCCTGGCCACCGCACTGAGCAAAGTGAGCAGTCCTGGCCAGCGGTCGAGCTGGGCGCCGCCGAAGAGGCAGAAGCGGAAGAGGCGCTAGAGTGAGGAGCAGACGCGCTAGACTGTCATTTGCGCGGAGCGCTGTCAGAAATTATCGCTCCTCTGCAAGAAAGGTGTGAACTCACAGCGGGAGACGAGGGTGAAGAGGGGGCAGACGGAACGGAGGGAGTGGCGCCGGCGTACAGGGGAGGGCCGGGTATGATGTAGCTGGTCTGGGTCTGGGCAGCGTTGCTGTAGACGTCGACAGTGAGGCCGGGGTCGCTGTTTGCTGTAGGCACCCGGGGAACGAGACGAGTTCAGCAGCGGTGGGGGCAAAGGTTGCCTCCGCCGGTGATCTGGATCTGGGCGCACTCGGGGTAGATTTGCTAGAGAAATGTCAGTAAGCGTGAGTTGTATCTTGAGAGCGCAAACTTACAGCGGGGAGAGAGTGGAGGGCAATGGGTCTCGAACGGATGAGGTAGTTGCCCGAGGGGACGCTCTTGGGGATGGTGGTGGTCCACGACGAGTTGTCGGCGATCATCTTGCCGTCAGCCCACGAGCCGGAGTAGACAGTTCCAGAGAGGAGACCGGCCTCGTCAATCTTGAACCACTTGAGGCTGCTTGCATCGACGCCGGTGCAAGTTGAGCCCGGGGCATTGAGCGAGGTAGGTCAACATGGGGCCGATGGCATGGGGCCAGACCCCTGGTTCCAGTAAGCGGTGACCTCAGAGCCGGCGGCGACGGTTGCGGTAAGCTGAAGAGCACCGGAAGTGCCGTCATCGTTGCAAGCAATGGTGGGATCGTGGCATCCTGGATGGGGTTGCTATGATATTTGTGGTCAGATTGCATGTCTCATGCCGGGTGTAGGAGACACTAACTAGGTAGACCAAGGGCGCTGGATGGTGGTCTGGCCAGTGGGTGAGTTGTAGGGAGCCCTAGGGGGTAGTGACAAAGTTAGTCGCAGTAGATATTCGGTAAATGTGGGGATACTCACCATCCCTGGTACCACTTTGCCACCGTTGAGTATGACAAGACACCACCCGTGAGCGAGCACAGTGAAGGGAGCGCAGTCGAGGCGAGAGCGAGGACGAGTTTTGCGTGAATGCAACCATTTTTTCTGGCTGGTGGAAGCTGCCCAAGTGTGGTCGGTTACCGGTTGCCTAGGCTCCTCTAGGGCCTCTTATACCCTGCAACGCACGTCTTGAAAGACGGCCTTGCGTGTTGCACGACGTAGTCGCGACGGATATTTTGCGGCATCAGGAGAAAATCCTGGCTGATTGGAAGGCTTCTATGAGTGGATGCCCTCGTCGTAAGCACTAAGCACTGCGTCTCTTACTGGAAGCGGCAAAAGTTCGCAATGTCACGCACTCATGCTACATTTTTATAGCCCCACGTCATTGAATACGGTACAAACCTTGTGGGGGTATGGCATTTCGAGATCTTCGTAGCTGGGAAAATAGGCGCAATTATAACACTATGATTGCCTGTGATGTACAACTTCAATGTGCAATATACCAGTATGAGTGTCGAGACGTACGAAATACCAGTTTCCCAGATATGAACTGTACTGCGCGCCTAGCCGAGCGGCGACTGGAGTCAGTCTTTGTTCGTTTCTACTACTATCGCTCGTGAGCGCGGGAACTCTTGGGTTCAAGACCTGTGTGGTCCCCATGTCGTTCTCAACGCCGAAGTCCCCAAGTGGCTCTTGGCGGCCTGGGCCCCACAAAAGCGAATCTCAGCGAAGAAGGCTAGGCAATCGGACGGAAGCTCGTCCAATGATGCGCGAAGAAGCAAAGATGGGCATTTAACGGAAATGTCTTCGGATCATCTGTCCTCGGATGGTCTTCGGCGCTTAAAAAAAAACAGCTCGCGGCGGCATGAAAGAGGCAGTCGGCAGTGCGGGTGACATTCAAGCCTCAGCTCTTTGCTTGAAAATTAGTCAGATGATACTTGAATTAGCATGCACGGAGAATATGAGGGGACACGTACATTGGGACCGCATTCGCAACAAATCATGCCGTCGTTGCTTAGAGTTGGCCGGACGGTGGGGCTACGGCTAATGGCCATGAATTACATGATGGTCATGTGTACATAGTACAGATTTTAATTTTTTTTAAGCCCGCAATATATTATCATAGTCCACGCCTTCTGTGTCGCGCATAGGAGCATCTCCTCATCATCAGAGGACTCTTCTTGCAGCATTAAAAAAGCTCTCCGCCCCAGAAACGATTCATAACGTTACGAAAGGAGAGCGCACTGGCAAACGGCTGCAAAAACATACAATCAGCATCTGTCCCGAAGAAATGTCACAGCAAACCCCTACCGCAAACTTCGATCTCCTCTGTCATCCCTCCTCGTCCTCTGACTTCACTCGTCTTCATGTCCCTCTGCTCCTGCTGCCCGTCCTCGCGCCGGATGCCGAACGGCAAACTCGGCCGGAGGCTCAAACGTCTTCCACGTCGTCGTCAGGCGCAGCCATGGCCCGGTGCAGTCTGCCCCGTGCATGCCTAGGTTTCCCTGGTTTCGCGAATTCGATCATGAAATCCTCGATGTGCCTCCTCCGGCATCTGCCGCCGCCAGGCTGGGCAAAACTCGGCGATGCCTCCGGGAAATTGTTGCGCGAACATGTCTCAACTGGGTGTGAGCCTCGAAGAAATCCTGTGGGGTTGCCACATGCGTCAGCGGGGGCTGTATGCTATGAATAGGTGCGTACTTCTGTACTGGCCGGCGGCAAGAACAGGGTCCGGACAAGTTGTTCCAGCATGCGCTGGTTCTCCCCCGGCCTTCGTCCCCCGAGGGCGCGCTGACAGAGGATCCTCTGCCCCTTGTGAAGAAATCTGGGTCGTACTCGCTTACACGCGTCGGCGGAGGCACCGCGGGTCGCAGGCGAGTTGTTTGGATGTAATGACGTTTAGGTGGCAAGAATCCGAACAATCTTCGGCCCGCGCGGGTGGTCGGCTCAGGACGATGACGTGCCGATACACCGAGTATGCCAATGCAGGTCTCGAGTAGAGCGAGTGCAACAACGAAGGTGAAGGGACGTTGATTTGGGCGAAAGGCCAAAAGTCGTCTCGGAGAGTTTATCGTTTCAAGCGAACCAACTGTCTTCTTTGCAAACCACGCCGACCTAGATTTGACCTTCCACAACGGCGGCTGATCGTAGAGCATATAGATGGCGACAATAGATGAAGAATAGCATCGGAATGTTGAGGTAGCGTGCTGCAAAGTTCACGTCGCTTGGTTAGCTCGAGGAATGCCACTTTTGGAATATACGTACCTGCATCCGTATGAATACGGGAACACCTGGTGAGCTCGGATGGTCCCCAGGCACCCCAGGTGACGTCGGCCTTGTCTGCCAGAAGAGGAACGACAGAAGGGAATGCTTTGACAGCCTCAATAAGCGCCAGCTTCAGTGCTACGCTTATGGCTCTACGGACACTTGTGAGCACACTTTCAAGGTCCAATTCTTCCAAGCGTACCTCGTCATTTTGCGCCTCTTCTGAGTACGACGAACAAAGCCAATGCACGAGCATACGCCCATCCAGGGAGCGCACGGACATGCATCCTCCCCCGCGCCATTCGCTCTTCGGACATCTGGCACTGGTGTATCCCAGACATCGAGTAGCCATTGATGCATGCCCGCCTTGATCGCCAGAAAGTCGAGATGTAACAATGCACCGTGTGGGTCTGTCGCCGTATCTAGCCCTTAGAGCAGGCGAGCAAAACTCAAGCGCGGTAACGAACGCAGCCACGGCGAGTTAGATCCCTGTCATTAAGATGTGAGCCTCAATCTTGAGATTATGGAGGTACAATACGCACGTGACTTGGCGATGGACGGCAAGGAAGAATGGGCGATTTTCGACACGGTCGAAGTCAAGTCGAATTCTGACCACTTGTGAAGTTGAATGGGCGCCGACGAACGCTCTTTCGTAGGTGAACAATGCTCGGTCAATAAAATCCGCTGCAGTGCTATGCTCTAACAAGGCAGTTGAGTAATAGTTCTAGCGACGTGGGAGAAAAGACATGCAAACCCACCTTCACGGTGAAAGTAGACCTCTGATATCTGTAGGAGGGTGTCTGCATGGTAAGGGGAGCTGCGTAAAAGGTGGAAAAGACCATCAGGATCTGCAAATTCATCATCAGAGTCGACGAACAAAAGGGATGACCTGAACAAGATATGCGTACCTCCGCCGAGGACCATTTGTATGAAAGTCTTGGTCAACCCCCGGTACTTCTTACTGTACTCGACAGTCCAAACCCTCTCTCCAGGGACAGAAGTATCCCACTGATGTCGGAAGTTCCGTTCCATAAGTTCTGCTTCATCAAGAACGCGAGACAAAAGTCCTTGGCGATAGTTTGCAGGCCACCAGCCCGAACGCGGACGCGTCAAAGCCGAGCGCATCGCGGCATGCTGACGCTTTGCCTGTGCATTAGACGTACCGGAATCGGACGCCTTCGACGCGGCGACTACTTTCGATCCAAAGAATTTGCGCATTTCAGCTTCGGCGTCGAGGTTTGATAGGGATAAACCGCGAGGAGGGAGAAAAACTTGCTGGATGCTCGGGTTGCCGGTGCACTTTGGCCACTTGCTTTAGTTCGGGATGCTTTCAACGCAAGCTCTGCAAGTGCTTTATCGAGATCGTCTCCTTTCTTCTTTGGCCGCCTTAGCTTTTTGCTTCTTGATGGCTTTTCTTCTCCTTTTTCGACATTCCGGTCTGGACGTTGGGTTCTGCAGCGGCCGAATTTGAGGATGCAATTGTAGTCACAGCAGGGACTGATGCTGAAGGTTCAGCGACGGGGGCGGGGATGCCAGTTCCCTTCTTCTTTTTTCTTTTTCTACACGAGAGCGAATAAGTCCCAAGATGAGGATATGCTTCGCAGACTGGCTTACTTACTGGCCTTCTTAGCTTTGGATGACCGCACAACCTCTTCCTCTTCACTCACATCGTCGTCGTCCCCTGCCGCCATGAGCTAATTGTTCATATAAGAGGGAGTCGGAAGAGAAAATCATTCTGTGGAACGTACCGCTGCGAAACCACCCGTCGCTTTTTGCGGCGGAGGACTCGGCTCTCTCATCCCCCTCTGACTCCTCTGGACCGTCGAGTGGGTGTAGGAGTTTTGTCGAGTGCTTGAAGTTCTTCAAGCTCACGGAGCTGCCTCTTGTTCAGCCTTGGAGGCATGACCGCTGGAGAATGTTACGGGAAGACAATGTCAGAGTGGTAAGGAGCAGAGAAAGTGTGGGCTGCTTGGACTGACGTACCGTTCGCTCGAAACAGGAAAGCGTCGGTGATGCCATCATATGATGCGCTCTTTCGCCTCAGAAAGCCCTGAATCCCATGGTCATTACGTAACTTCATAACCTGCCCTCTGCCCTCGTACCTTAAGTATAGCATTGTAACGCACCCTCTGTATAACGGTAAACTCCTTGCAACTGATAATTCCGCGAATGACAAGCTGTATTACAGCCACATCAACTCTCCCTTCATTGACCCAGTCCTCCGAGCTCCCCGACGTGTAACTTGCGACTTTCGCACGTTTGTCGCGTTCGTAGCATAACCCTCGGCGATTTTGGCTTGTCACCGCAACCACAAGATGGCGGAATCTGTTCCACTGGATATACCCAGGGCCATACACGATGATATAGTCATCTTACAAGGCCAGGAGATCATCCGTATGCGAGGCTTACTCGAAACCATCTGAGGCATGCATTGATGCTAGGTCTTACATCCTTCATCTGACGTGAAAGGATTATATAGCCACGCTTGGACGTTCTCCGAGAAGAAAATGAACAGCTACGCACAGAGCATGAGCAGACATTGGTTTGTAGACCATGTCGGCATATGAGGGAGCTTTCACCAACTGTGTCATCGTAGAAAGAACTCGAAGATCTGCGAGCGTCTCTGCTCCAGAGGAGGCGGAGCCAGTCGCAGAGGAGGACAAGCCCCGACGATTAGTGTCTCCCCGAACCGCTTTTTCTCAATCAGGCGAAATTACCCAGATACAACAACCTACAAATACCCGCGTTCTACGTCGGCCGCAGTCCCCACAAATGCTTGAAATATCTCAAGAAGGTGGGTTCATTCGTATCACATCTCGCATAACAGCGAGCTCTAATCCTAATGCCACAGAGAGTGTACGTGACCGACTCAGTTTGACCCCTCTGGAGAGTCTCACGTCGCCAATTCCAGAGACTTCCAGCGTTTCGTCGTTCTCCGCAATGGCGAGGAAGAGTGGAAAAAGGGCGGCTATGATACCTGTTTTCATTGTGCGCCCAGAACTCCCACGCCGCCGTGACGGTACCTGGGTGGACACGAAGCTCGTCCGCGCACACCGAAGCGTACAGGTCATCTCGCAGCTCTACGGTCGGTGGTACTACCTCGGCACGTACCAGTGCACAGAGGCGGTCCCTCTCGATGCGTCGGCATACGACCTTATCCCAGAGAAGGTACTTTGCTTTTGGATTAAGCCGACTTCGATGGCTGAACGCTGACTGGCTTTAGAGCACGCGTGGCATGCTGCGGTTCATGGCTCATGGCGAGTTCAAGGCAGAGGCGCGGGACAAGATTCTCCAAGGAGAAGTTCGCATGACAAGGATCGAATTACACAGGGTAGCATTCGATGAACTCACGCACCGAATCCTGGTCACTGCCGGTGTGGAGCAGCTGGATGGGCCTCAAAGCCAGAGCGACGGATCGAACGCTTCGGACGGGGAGGCGTACGATTAAAGTGGGCATTACAAGACATTGTGTGTTTGGTCCCCACTCAACTGCTCTGCAAGCGTCCTCGTGGGCATGGACTTGGTCTAGAGAGCGACGCGATTAGATGATCTCGGAGTACGTCTAGAATGTATATTGTATTTATGGAGGAAACCGGAACGGATTCTGTAACTAGTCTGGACAGATATTAAATGGACACTATCGTATGCTCTAGGGATGTCCTTTCTACAGCACAACAAGGCTGTTGACCAAGAAAAATTAACCAAAAGCAAACCCGCAGCCGTGGCTGACGAAGTTACTTCGCAACCTTTCCTCTCTTCTTCGGCGGGCTCCTCGACCTACCCCCAGCACTCCGCTTAACCCCCTTTCCGGAAGGCGAAAGCTCCCGACCCCTCTGCCCATCCGCGCCCCATAAACTCGTTGGGGCCCCACACTGTTGGCTCGGGATGCTCGTCCTCGCCGTCGGGCGCAAAGCGCTTGCTCGTCACCCGGCTCAAGACGCGCTTCGGCGCGCGCGGCGTCGCAGGCGCCTCTTCAGAGTCGGATCCGCTGTCCAGGTCGATTTCGTCGACCTGTTCGGACTCGCGGATCGCCTTGAGCACTTGGTGGTACCCGAGCTGAATCACGTCGTGGAACCGTGCGTCGCGTGTGTAGACGCGCAATAGGACCTCTGAAAAGGTTTCGGGCATGATGTACGAGACTTCGCCGCTCGACGCGTAGCGGGCAACTGAGGAGGCGTCAATGTGGTTTTGTGTGACCATGAATCGTGCCACATACGTGTAGGCTTCTTCTTGGAGTAGAACTTCACAAATTTGAGAGGATTCTGCTCCTTCATGCCACAATGCATATCCGACAAGTCGACGATGACGTGATCCTCATTCAGCTCTTGCACGAGACCGTACAGCTCGTTGTCCTTTTTGACGAAGCTCTTTACTGCTGAGACAATTGTCTTCGGGGTTATCCGCTCGCGGCAAATGTCCCTTACGGCCAAAGGATATGCCCTGTACTCGACACACTTGTAAAGATCTCGCGTGTCAACTCGTCGGAAGATATCTCGCGCTGTCTGTAGCTCCTACTAACTGTATGAGTAATCGGGTTGGGTGAAAACACGGAGACGTACTGGTTCTGTAGTAGCTTGAATTCGAAGCTTGATGTCGTCAGTGAGAAAGAGGTAGCGCTTTCGGGTCTTCGATGTACTCGGCGATGTGCATGTGTGGTTCTGCGGCAAGGATGGCGTCGATGATCATATGCTCAATCGCCTTTGCTATTATCTCAATGAACAAAGCGCCACTATCGTAGGATATAAGGCTGCATACCAGTCTTATGATTGTATATTCTCTTGTGAAGACTGAGTCGTTGCCAGCAGAGTTCAAAGATCGTATTGGCGTCTTTGATATTGTAGCAAATGTGGCCGTCGACCACTCTCGCAGAATGTATAATCCTACAACTCAGTGAGTAAACACATAGGGAGAGAAGAAAGCCCGCACTTTGAAATTGAGATGTTTTCGCCTTGTCCGATTGCTAGAAAATCCCTAGCGATGTAATCAAACCTGGGCAGTGTGAGTCTGCTCCCTCGAAGTTGAAACAATGACCTTACTTATCCACGTCGAGACCGTTTCGTTTGTTCGCGACTATGTCAAACAAGAACTCTTCTCCTTCAAATCCCTAATGGTCATTTGGCAGATATTCACGCATGAAGACTTGGAAACTTACGGACAGCGGTCAGGATCGCCTGCGATGAGTGCCTTGACGATAGTAGCTTCCTCCTTCGAGAATTCCACCGTAGGTTCTTTAATGAGGTCGTCAAACATCATTTCAGACGCATCTTCATGTTTCCATTTCTTCCCGGTCTGTTCGATCCAGCGCGCGCTCAGAGCAGCGCGCGTTGCCAAAAGTACAGCCACTCACAGTGCCTTTGGGATAAAGAGCATGTCCCAGACATGACTCCACGGTCCGTGACCCAGGTCGTGGCACAGACCAGCGATTGTCACGCAGTCCCGATGTCTTGTTGTGAGATTTTAAGCTCGGGCTGGAGTTTCTGCAGCCATTTGATCTGCGTCAGAGCTAATGCGCGACGCCTTCCAAAAGAACGTGTCAAACGCGTGTCTTTTCGCGCAAAATGTTTGCTTGACGTACCAAGACAGTGTTCAAAGCGGTTTATGCGACGCTGCAGGCCATACGTAGTAAGACGTGCCCAGCTGCTTCACATGACGGAGTCGCTGGAAATGCGGTCTGTTGCGGGATCAATGAATCGCCCGACGCGGAGTTTTCGCGCGACTCACGTGTCGATTATCTTGCATATGCGCGGGCTGAGACGAACTGGGTGTAAATTGGGATCAATATTGGCAAAAGCAGCTTGTCATCATCAAGTGACCGCAGGGTAGCACTCCACTCCAGCCATGCACCGTATCCTTGAAGTGACGCTCCGTCAATTCTGGTGGTAGATCATTTATCTTCGTCCATGCCTCCCTCGTCTTCGTCTGCTCCGTCGGAGAAGTTGGTGTTAAACGCGGCTCTAATCACCTGCGGGCTGAGAGGAGTGGTAGGGGGGTCGCGGAAGATTCGGCGACATTGCTGGGAGAGACTGATATTTAGGGGCTGTGGGGACAGAGGTTCGATATGTAGTAGACCGTTTACGCGTGTCAATCCTCGTTCGAGACGCAAGGCAGATGTGCGGTGAGAGCCAGGAACGGTCGAAGTCGAAGAGGGGATGGGTCAATTCGCTCGAAGCGCCGGTAAGTATATTCTCGGCTTCTCGGCGCTCGCTTTTTTTGGCGCATCAACGACGGCTGACGCGCTCTTTTTGATGGTCCCACCACGAGACTTGGCATTTCTAAGCCGCGGTGTGCGGTTCAAATTTGCGTTCGTGACTCCAAGCCGATACTTACACCCGGTAATCTCAAGCCTTCTCCAGACGTCAGTCTGGTTTTAGTCCTCATCATTTACGGCGGCGATGGCCCTGCACTTCCCCTGACTGGTAGGTTTACGAGGGCGGCATAAGCAATAAGTATTCCAACGCGTTCGCAGCAAGAAAGCGGCAGGTGGTCATGATGGATAGCAGACGGCTGTAGGCGTTTGCTACTGAGGATACGAGTCTCATCATAAATTAACGTTTAGTAGAACTGTATAGCGCGTCACGCGTGTATGTATATCCAGAGCACCGACAAACTTGGTGAAAAGTGTGTCACGATTGGCGAAGTATAAGCCGGCAGCACCAGTGTCTATTTCCTCAAAGTGACTTTGATTACCGCATTGAAAGCTCAGGGGCAGAATGTGATCAGAAGGTTCACCTGGGAGCCAAAGTGGTAGATGAGTGCTCCGGAAATATCTTTGCATCGTGAAGGATACGCACGTTGTCGCCCGAAGCAAGAGACTCCCTTCTCTAAACCGCTCGGGCTCTTATTAGCAGCAGGACAAGTGGCTGTGGTACCTTCAAGTCGTCGCGTGAATGACTGGAGTGACTAGACATCGCGGAGAGTTTGGTAATGACAAGACTCACATTTTTCACCCCGGCCCTTACACCCAGCATTAGTGTATCTGAGCAGAGTAAAGTCACATCTTGCTATCTGGGGGTTGAATTGGTCACTTACCTAAAGCTGACACCGGCAGTAAATTCATGACTGGAATGGTGAGCTGATTTGAGCATCCAGACAATCAGTGCCTGACGGCGTGCTTACGGCGGAATAATAGATATGTCAGTGAAAGACTCCGCTCCAGAGGGCGTAGAGTTCCTGAGGGTAGTTTCAATCAATGGGCCACATCCTTCACCGTCCTCGCCCACAGCTTCCAACGACCTCCAGAAATCTACGGTTATGTGCATCAAGTCAGATAATGGATGCAGAGATAATACCTCGTATGAAGCCTACGCGATGGCCCCGGTCAATGGCCCGTCAAAGGTCTTGGAGCCGGGCGCCGGAAAGCAGGGTCTGACCATTGGCCTTGAGTAGGGGCTGATACGGTTTAGAGAATAAACGGCAGATCGCAATTACAACATACTTACCGTACCGCTGGTACATCTAGTGGAAGGCAGAAATGAGCGTGGATAGCTACGAGAGAATCACGTCTGGAACCCACTTATTAACAAAAGTGACTTTGTGATGCTCGGCCTGAATGCCGGAGAGTACAAGGGCGGAGCCAATCAAGGCTGCTAGGAAACGGAAGCCAGGCATTTTGATTGAGAGAAGGGCGGGTGGAGAAGGTCAGATGGGTTCACGACAAAATTCGGAGGTATTTATATTGCTTGGATGTGTAATTTAGGGCTCTGAAGCAAAAATGGAATCGAGCGAAACGGGATCGATAGCGCTGTGCAGCGATAATTAAATTTATTCTGAAAGGAATGGAGACAGCACCGAGACAGCTCGATGGTTTGGTCGCCAACGCTTTGTACCACCAAGCACAAGGAAGCTTTCCTTGTCCCGACATCAGATACGCCGCCTTCATCTTACCATTAGTGCGCTCGACCCACCGCTTTACTCCACAGGAAGGTTTGACCGGATTACAACCCCGGACGCATCAATATGATGCGCCTCACATGGGCTCGGAAGGATTGTACTAGGGATCCCGAAAAAGCCTAACGGAGGTATCGTGAGCCGGGTTAGTTTCTTCGCACACACGGAAGTATTGCGAGGGAGTATAACATTCCGTGGCTCAAAGAAATGGGCCTGAATGAATTTACGCACATTCGGGTCGCCGGGCGCGTATTTTCCTAGGTACCTTGAATACTCTGGCAAAACTCATTTCAGAGAAGCTGTAGGTGTGGGTAGGAATCGATAGTCTAGCCGGATGGCACGCGACGGAGCCCTAATTGACGGACTGTAACTAAATCCAAGGGTTTCGAAGGGAGGGGAAGACTCTACTCATATTGTAGCTGATGAAAGGACGGTATTCAATGCTGCGAGAGACATATACTCACTATATGAGGTGATGAGATCGACGAATGGACTACTCACTTTACAAAGGGATGGTCAAGGACTAGGCTCAAAGACTCTGAGAACGGAAGAAGACGCACGAGACAGACGGAAAGAGCGCCCAGCTGACTAATTCAGATCAACGCCCGCTTTAGGAAGGTGACGTGGTATGAATCAAGGAGTCTGTGTTGGGTCCTTCTAATTACCACACATTCTAACAAGCCTAGTCAATCACAATCACCACATTGCCGGGTCGCGGGCGGCGCAGTGTCAGTAAGTTTTAGCGCTTTATCGCAGTGAGAAAGAACACGAATCAAATTTGAGGTATCCGAGAGGAGTCGTCTCTGGGATTGTATCGCAAGAGTTCATGTTGATAAGGCTGATCTTCCACAAGTAAGACCAGCTCTCTGGAAATTGCCCAGGTCTTTTCTAGCTTTGAATAGGTCAACGCGGGAAGCTGTCATACTTCAATGGGTCAGTGGCGGGGAGGAGGCACCGGGTGCTCCTGAAGCTCCCAAGATGACAGGCGAGTGAAAGCGTTTACTATACGCTAGATCTTAAACTTATAGTCTTCGAATCAATAGATAGTAGTATGATACATGCGTAGACAAAAGTACCAATGAACCTCGTGGGAAGTGTACTACGAAGTAAACACCGGTAACACAGGTGTCCGAGTCTGCAAGGCCCAGGTACGTTCACGGGCGCAATACCCACAGAATTTGATCCGGAGGTCATCCTGAGGGATGACACACAAGTGAGCTGGCTTGGAAGTTATTCTGTAATACAGGGAATACGCACGTTATCGCCTGTTGCAAGCAACTTGCTTGCGCGTTTGGTTCGGGTTCATGAAGGCGGCCTTGCAACCTGCAGCTTTACCTTCAAGTCGCCGCGTCAATAAAACAATCAATAATTTACGGACAGTTTGACCATAACAAGACTTACAGTCTTTTCCCTTGCCTTTACACCCAGCATTGGTGTAGCTAAGCAAAGGACTGGCGTCTCTCCTGCAACGAAATCCAGGGCTTGAGCGCCATAAGGCATATCCGCGTACCAACGTCGCACGTGCCGCCGCCACTGTTACCCCTAGTGCGCGCGATCCATAGCCCACAAGATTTTGACCGGCTTGCTTCGCCGGACGCATCAAAATGATGCGCCGTGAGCGGATCTGTGGTCGGACGCTCGGAGGTCTGGTAAAGCTCCCAGAAAGTCTGATGGGAGTCAGTAGAGTAAAACGAACCAGTTTACCGCCATATTATAGAGACCCCTGTGCTAGACCATAGTCGGAACATAGCATCGCGCCGCACCAGTGAGAAGGAGCCAGGTACGGCTACGTCGCGGCCTCGAGGCGCGGATGTCGGATAATTGATTTATATTGATGAGGTTGGTGTAGTTTGTTCTAATTATATTATATACTGACCTGTCGATGCGCTACGCGGTATGATTCCTCCCGGTACTACCGTGTGCCACTGGGATCGCGTTGGCCCGGAGTGCCAGCGCGGCGCAGCGCCAAGCTAGTACTGCCCGGGTTGGACATGTTCCGATGAGAGAATGAACTTGTGAGAATATTTTTTCGTACTTCAGCTTATTACTGGGAAAAGGTCGTTGGAGGCAGAACTAACTGAGTGATAGCTGTGGTCAGGCTTAGGTGAACATTGCGCGTCGGACCCGGCAACTTCCGCGCAGCGTGCCGCATGCGGCAGCAGTGCCGATTACATAATACGAATCAGACTAAGTAACTTAGGAGCAATTGGCTCATCATCTAACTCGCTCTTCTTCTCACAAAGTATGGTGATGCGTATTCAAGTTCTTGATGAGTTTTTTTCGGTCAATTATGGATGCTAGCATTTCGGAGCATGCGTTCATACGCTAGTCGCGATGAGACCCACTCAGACTTTGGGGTTATATTCGGATTATCTGGTTTGGAAATTCGCCAGCACGGCGTTCTTGTTATCCTTCCCCCTAGTAGGCCTAGGTTACTTATGATCTTTTTTCTCGGTTTCGCCGTTCGACGTGAAAATAGGGTCCAAAAATCTGGAGTGATCGCGAAAGACAATTTCGCATTTCTCTCGTGTAAAATAGCGAATAAGTGACCCGAGGATTTTGCCACTCAGGCCGCGCGTCGTGTTATATGTTCGCTACAAATTCAATTGATTATATTACACTTCATTGTTTGTTACAAAATCACCAGAAGAGACTACTGTGGCGAAGTATTCGGGTCGCGCACGGCTGGCTGGGACACAGAACACCAACTTGTGCTTATATGGGTCTCGCACTGGGTCAGCATCAGTTCGCAGAAAACGTGTATCGCGAGGTTCACCTGCGACCGACATGATCAGATTGGTCACGATGTGAGTTCACATTTGACCAGAGAGATACGCACATTATCGCCTTGGCAAGCAACCTGCTTGTCCGTGTCGCTCGGCTTCATGAATGCAGTGGGACAGGAACAGACGTGCCTGTAAGCCCTTGTATTATTATAAAAGTCATGCCGAAGCGTCGCAAATTAGGACTTACAGTCCGCGCCAAGGCCATCGCAACCAGCAACCGGAGTATCTGAATAAGGAGTTAACATCTGATTGATCTAGCTGCTAACAGAACCATTTACCCAAAGCCGGACGTGACAGAGAACGAATGCCTGCCAGAGTAAGTTCTTTTTAACCTTCACAAAGTCGAAGTTATGCGGATTACTTACGGCGGAATGAGGGAGATATCAGTGCTAGAGCCAGAGCCACCCCCGGGTGATGTGGGGTTCCTGAGGGTAGTTTTTCGACTAGAGTGCACCCCCCCTTCGCCATTGTCGCCACAAGCTACCTGTCTGCAGGAAACTGTCGACGTGCGTGCAGAGTCAGATGAGGTGTCTGCATTCACCGCTGGGGATTTATCTTCCGCGATGGCGGAAATCAGCGGCCCGTTGATGGTCACGGGCGCACCAGAGGACAGGGTTTGTCCATTGGCTTTGAGGAGGGGCTACACAAGTAGCTCAGAAAGTGGAAGGAAATTTGAGGCCACGGTATACTTACCGTTCCGGATCCGCAGCTAGTCGACGATAATACTTAATTAAGAGGATTATAAAGGAGAGCTACGGGCTGCAACTTACTTGTTTACGAAGGTGACAGTGTGTTGTTCAGCCTGTACTCCGGAGAGCACAACGGCAGAGACGATCAAGTGGCGAAGAAACGGAAGCTGGACATGTTGAAGATTGATAGAAAATAGACAAGAGCAGATGGGAGTAGTGGTGTGAGGAGACAGCATGATACTGAGAGTATTTATACCTCTAGGACGTGAGATTCGGAATGTGGGGCATGCATGACATCGAGTGAAAGAGGCTCGTTAACGCTGGACAGTCGCAATCAATCGTGGATAATGAAATGTCGCCCACCAAGACGGCTCGTACAGCCGGCTTCACAGGTTGTTGCTCCCGTTATAGTATGTCGACGCCTCAAACAGTGGACTTTCTACGCAGGAGCCTGTGGAGCAGAATGGAAGCAACAGTCAAGTAGCAGTGCTTGCTGGCTCGCCACCCGCTCCTCATAGATCTATTTGGAGTGTCGAGGTCAGAATTGACCGCAGTGAAAGCAGTCCCGAGATCATGCAGTACAGCTGCAGTACAGCAGCAGCGCTTTCGACGCCACTTCAAGTTGGACGGTCACAGCCGGCAATCGCTTGATGACAACGAATGTCGACGGCGCATGTGTGACGTATCCCTTCTATTCGGCATTTTTCAGAACTTCGGCGAGTCTTAATATCAACGTGACAAGTACATGCTCACCATCAGGCTACGTCGGCCAGACCTACTGATCTCGCGGGAGGTGCATTCGTCACTTGTTGACTGCGGTCAACCCGGCCGAGCTTCGAGGTTCGGCAAACTGAATTCTTTGTTAGGAGAAAGTACTGGCGCATCAACTCTAGGAAGCAATGCATTCAACCCTGGGTCCGTGTTATCCCGCCTCTACGAAGTTTCATGGACAGGCCCCACAACGTTTTGCGTTGCCGGGTGTCTCTCCTTGACGCACTTCACGGCTTGAGCATCATAAAGCCTATTTTAGTGCTGACCCCCAGATGCGCCGCCTCCGTCGTTACACCTAGTGCGCGCGGTTCACCGCTTTACTCCACAATATCTGACCGGTTTTTAAAAAACGGACGCATCAATGTTATATGCGCTGCTCACGGATCTGTAGTCGGAGGCCTCGTAGGAGTCATGAAAGAGCATAAAGGGAGTATAGTAAGCCGGGCCGATGCCTTTGTAAATCGTAGGTCCTGCGCTAGAGATTAGCGTGGACTGAGAATGACTCACTGACACACGTGTGGCGGGGATTCGAAGAGCCACCGTTTGATGCTTGGTCGATGCGAATTAGTCCGAAGACGTAGCCTAATTGAATCTCAGCACATACTCACCCTAACATATTTCACTGTATGAGCCGTCCTGAGATCATTGTGTATGTACCAGGAGCGACGGTTGTGTAAGGCTCGATTGGCTGTTGCGACTTGCGCCACAACGCCGTTCGTCAAACCCGGGAATTGCCGCGCCTCCGCTTACGTAATTTAATGTAGAGCCCGAAAGGGCCGACTGGGGAGCCTCTTTCGCTCTCGCTCTGTCTTTTTCCTCAAGCTCGTACCCCTGGAGTCAGATGTTGACACAGGTCTAAACTAAGGCCCTAGTTGTGCTAGAGTCTGCAGACTTTGGATTCTAAGCTCTCAACCTTGTTTCTCGTTCAAGCATTCAAGTATTAGCCTGCAACTACTGCCCCTACATGTCGCCAAGGAAATCGCCAACTATCTGGATATACCGATCTTGCTCCTCGAAGAATGGCATATGGCTGCTCTTTGCGAACTGTACCCACTTTGCTCGGGAATCTTGCTGAACAGAGGTGCGACGCACTCATCCTGAGCCTCGTCAATCAACAGAATTGAGTACGAGAGTCGGGACTGTGATGGCGTGAAGCCGCCGGTCTACTACCATCGACCATGTCTTCAGCGTTCCTGCTAAGGTAAACTCGGAGCGGTCCCAGCCTGCAAAGAAGTCAGTATCCCGTCACGTTCCCTGGTCAAAAGTGAATTGCTCACATCGTCGCATAAACAGTGGGAATCCTGCTGGAACGAGCCAAATGCTTCGAGCAAGTCTTGTGGCCACGGATTGAGCTTGCAAACATGCTTCTGGTAGAATTGATTGCATGATCTCCTGGTACTCCTTGCTCTCGGTTGTGCCCTCGGCCTCGTGCTTCCTGATCGCATCCTGCGTCTCCTGCGAAAAGCCACGAAGCAGCTTGTTCACCGACACTTCCCAAAGCGGCATGGAAGCGAGAGAGTCTGTGAGGACAAGCCTACGCAGACCCTTTGGATGGATGCTCGCGAACGTGGCAACTCTTGGTCGAGCATACCGCCCACGAGTGGCCAAGAGGGAGAAGTTGTCCGATATGCCTAGATGCTCGAGCAGGTTCACCAACTCGGCCACGAAGAGCTCGACGACCAGAACTCGGCGGGTTTGTCTTTCAGGTGCGTAGACTTTTTGCCAGATCCAATCTGGTCGTAGAGGATGACAGGAATTGCACGTTCAGTGATCGAGTCGTGTGTGGGGAAGGAGGGTACTGGTGTGGGATGCCGGTGCCTCCCGTGCAACGCTACGAGGGGACAGTCGTGTTTCCTGATGCGAGGTTCTCCGAACACGGTGTACGATGTCTTGAAGGACTCGCATGGTATGCGAATTCGACTTCGCCCCGTAGAGCCCCTCAGCAGACGACATTGTTGATCTATACTCGAGAGCATGTCTAGCAGGCGCTTTATCATGAAGAGAACGTCACTTACGAGGTTAAGAGAATTTAAGTTGGGGAGGAGTCGTGCCCTTCACGACACATAACAGCTACTGACTCTATATTATATGTTCTGCTGTGATAGCTAATCGGGACCTTCGGGGTGTCCCGCCAAGACACGCAAAATTTCGAGCTTACGCCTTTGAAACCCGTTTTCAAGACATACCCACATGCGTACGGTGATGCTGGACGCTATCACATCTTACTCGAGCAGTGTCTGCCCTGGATATCGACCACGCGCCCTTTCTTTGTTCTCGATCGACACACGTCTCAATGCCGCGCGCGTGACTCGTTTATTTACTGTGACCGACAATCAAGTTCGGGCGGTTCAAATGACGCGTTTCCGACGCATTGGAATACCACCGCGGCCTATGTGTATTAAAGTCCTGTGAAGTAAATAAAAGAGGCCTGGAGATATACGCTACAACGTGAAGTGGTTACAGTCGGGAAGCCGAGAAGATGCTACAACCACTTTTTTTTTTTTTTTTGTTGTGGGTTACAGTCCATGCGATGCTGGGGCTACGGAAGATAGAACAGAACAGTGCTAGAGACAAAGGAATGTATGCGAGAGATGAGAGAAGGGGAGAAACGATCTACACGAAGCCTTGCGATAGGCGTAGAACTGGTACACTCCGAAAGCCATGTATCTTCTAGTGTTCAGCCACGCGGTGACCGCCTCGCCTCTTGATCTGAGCTGGCGCGTATTCGCGAGGCGAGATAGACTTAGGACCGTGATTCGGAAGGCAGACATGAGATGGGGCGGTGGTTCCGAAATGTGACTCCTCCCACCGTCGGTAGTGCAGCTGCGTGACGCGGGAACGGCTCGCGCGAGCGCCACAGGATGCCGGCTTTTCGCACCACGCGTGCACGCGATTCTTTTCGGACGAGTCGTATTCATCCATCCCGGCCGGTTCGTACTTGGAGGTGGGGGCGAAGGTGTTGAGAGGCCCCTGCTGGGAATGTGCGGAGCCCGGAAACCAGCGGTTCGAGTTTCATCTCTCCTTCAGGAAGATGGTCCCGCGAGAGGTGGGGAAGATGAGACGAAGTTGCCAGCCTTGATTGTCTGCACGATGGCGGCGTCACGGCGAAGGTCGCTGCGCGGTAGTTGACATGTCTCCGTTGATCTATTATCATCCGAGTGAGCCCTGTCGCGTTCATCCTTGAATTCGTGTAAAAGGACTTCACAGAAGACCAATATCATCGGTCAAGAACCCGAGACCACTCGTCAGCCACAATTGAATAAACGCAATTAGGTTTCCTTCAGGCGAGCCGTCGTCACCATTAAAGATCTGCCTTTTCCTCGCAAAACACGAAGCAAACGTCGGCATTTCGCAGGCGAATGTGTCCCTGGCCTGCCCGCAAGATGGCAGTTGATGAAACATATCGAGGTGTCACTCCAGACAAAGCGACACTAAGATGCCGCACCTAAGATGACGTCAGGCTCACGCCCGTTTCAGCGGCCCGAAGAGCGCACCTTATCCAATACCGTCCACCCATTCCACGCTTGACGGAGGTGACGAGGCGCTTTCCTAAAGCGTAACCCTCTGGTATTCTTGACGAACACGCAAGTGAGGAGAACCGACGAGGCTGTCGGTATGGATGGGAGCGTGAAACATCTTCACAAGGGGCATAGTGGTTAGCACGGCCATCGTGAGGCCGATCATGCCAACTTCGTGTACGCCCGTCGTGACACGCTCTGACAAGGAGTTCTGAGCCTGGCGGTGTCGTGGCCGCTATTAAGAAGAACGGTCTTGGCGGCCATTCTTGCGGCTCTCGAGGGGCGACGAGTGCTTGGGAATCCCATCGATGCCTCTCTCTTGGAAAACGAAGCTGATGATGTCCTAAGGTGGCAATCGACGCAACGAGGAGCGACCATAACGTAGGAAGTTTCGAAGTTGGTTAGGGTTGGGTTGTCTTGACATGGTGATTACGGCCTCGCGGCAGTCCATAGTTCAGGAAACCAAGAGCGAAAACGGTGAGATGTCACGGAAGGTACTGAAATCTCTATGTCTCGACGCTCTCAAGTTCTTGATCTATACGCGGTTTTAGCAGGATGGTTAGTCATCATTTGCTAGCACGAGGCTCACCAATCCATCAATTCCCAACAACCGTCCCAGAACTGAACCTTTTCATCTCTTTCCCAAAGCTATAGGACTGAGAAACTTCCCCCGAGCTTGCATCTCTATGCTGCTCCAGGGGTCCCGGCCACCAATACCCTGATAATGGACGGGAAGGTCGCTTGTGTGCCTAAATTCCAGTGGCTAGGTTACTGTCCGATGGTTTCGTGGATGACATCATACACAGAAGGACCCCCTGACGACTCCACTCCACTAGCCGATAGAGGACACCCTCGAGAGACAACACATCGGAAGTAGAGACCTTTACAACCTCTTCGTATGCCGGCAGTCCATCTTCGGTATCGAGCGCCCAAATGCTGATATTGCCGCCCTCATGTCCAAGGTAGACACGATTTGGCTGCGATTGCATAACTGCGCCGGAAGTGACGGTACCAAGGTGCTCTGAAGGGAGTAAAGACTTGCCCACGGTCCCAGGCGTGAAGATGTCGTACACGCGAACAATAGGCCCACGAGACGTGCTCGCCGAGTCGCGCGCAGAAGTCCACAGGCGACCCGCGAGGATGCGCACAAACTCTTGCTTGTCGGCAATACGCACGACGCGCGGCGGGGTGTACGCGAGGCCGACGTCGAGCTCGGCCTGCGCGTCAGGCGTGAAGACGAGCGCCTTGCCCGTCTCGTCGAGCGTCACCATGCTCTGCGCGTGGCGGAAGATGTGCGTGACCGAGTGCGAGTGCGCGGCGAGCTTCATGCCGATGACGAGGCCCGCGCGAATGTCAGAGCTCGAGCATTTGTGCCCGTTGGTTCGTCCCCGGTCCATGACAGATACGCGCTCGTGCGATCGGACTCTTTCACTCTCTCGGTGCTCAATCTGGAATTCGAGGCTTGTGATTTTGAAGTCCTTTGCCTTATCCTTGACTCGTGATATGCCAAGCGAAGGGCGCCGCGGGCATCGAGATCTAGATGGTGGTTTCCTTTTCAGCTAGGTCCTAGATCTTGAGGGTTTGCTTACTTGGGATAGACTGCAACGTGATAGTCCGGCGGTCGGCCACATAGCTTTCCATATGATGCGCTGGGAACCCAAATCTTCGAGCTCACGTGGACACGGTGGAATACATCGGGAGATTGGGAGGCTTGCGCGAGGCGCGGGACTAGAGTCGGGCAACAACTCGACCTTTGGGTCTACGACTTTAAATCGTTCGTTCGTCATTCCTTCTGCCGTGTGAAGACCCTGAGGGCTGTCTACGAGCAGGCGGCAGTTTGTCTCCTATGCGATAGTACGGTGTTGGAAGGGCTCGGGCAGGTGCGAACACCGGGAACGGCCTTGTGCGCTCAGTTGGAGGTGCCCTGGATTGCTTGTTAGAGCTGTTTGGTATTCGGTTGTGAGATATGATGGTGATGCGTTCTATTGCAAACTTCCGTCCCGTGATCGGCGTACTCTTTAAGGAGGGGTTTTGCAGCGACGTCGGAGGCCGCCTGTTGTATGTGACTTATTCGAGGGTTTTAGCTTTTTCAGCAATAAAGAAAAACGAAGTGAATGCCATTGGTGGAGGGGTCATCATATGACGGGCGTATTCACCCGGTTTCCTCTGGCACCTGGGGCTGTGGGACTTTCTTTTCTTTCCCCGCGCAGTGTATTGGTTGGTGGGTGTAACAGAAGTACTGTGTGGGTCTGAAGTGTGCAGTACTTTTCGGCGGCCGGACGTCCGACATGTTGCCTTCCGCTTGGTTTTAGTTTTTTGGACGGAGGGGTTTGACAACGAGGAGTAGGTGGGTGGTGGGTGTTGGCGGGGCGGGCTGATAACTGTGAGCTGGAAGCGTTCGGGCTTCTTCTCCAGATATATGCAAACGTGGTCGCTTTTCACGTTGTAGCCGGTTTATCTTGGATCACGACAGAACGTTCAACGTGCGCCTTTGCCAAACCCGCCGTCTTCCGGTTAGTGCAGCGGTCGGTGGTTGGGCGCGGGGTTGGAGGTGCCTCTACACAGCTGGACACCGGGCGGCCTCTCGTCAAACGGACTCTCGAGTTGAATGAGAAAAAGGGGCTGGAGAGCTCGGAGGTATAGTGAGAGGGAAGGAATGACGAGGAAGCTCGATTCACGCCTTCTAGAGGTGGGCACCGTGAGGCTTCCAGCACTGTTCGTAGGTGTGCCTGGGCCTGTCATGACACCACTAGCGTGGGGTGGGGTGTGGAGAGCCCTGGTCGGAGTATGCAGAGGTGACCGCGACGTTCCTGATGATAACGTGTTAGCAATTGTTTGATAGACTAGACGGGGTGCGCATTGCTCAAATGGCTAAAACGTTTATATTGGTGAAACATTTGTACTGCAACATTCTTTGTACTTCCGTTTCGGCGCGAGACGCCACAAAATAGCATCAACAGGTAGTGCACAAGTGACCACCACCTATCCATGTCGTCTTTTTGCCAGATGATGGGTCCTTTACCCTTTAGGGGCAAGAAAAATGAAAACAGGTCAGAACTGAGACACTCACGAAAAGCCGAACTTGCTGATCAAGGATGGCGACACCAGCGCCGCCACTGCGCTGGCGAAGATTCATGAGCAGGAGTATTAGCCCCCGAAGGAGGGGGAGGTGGGGGCTCTTTCTTTGAAGTAGAGCCACTTTGTTGACCGCAAGTGTCAGAGGGTGGTGATGGCGGTCCGATTGCCCGCGGGTTTCAGGTTGCAATAGCGGACTGGTGGGTTTTGACAGACGGGCTTGGAGAGTTACCTCTGGAGCTACGAGATTGGTGGAATTGGGGGCGGTGGTCTCTTCCCGCCAGTCTTGAGGTCTGACGAAGAGGAAGCTGCACGCAGAGACCGAGACTGGTGGGAGGTCGTTCGTTCGGTTGTCCGAAATCGACGCTGAGCGAGGTCTTGGACTACCTGAGTCCGGGGACTCAAGAGATTCAAAGTTCCCCGAATATCTGTTGAGAGGATGTGGTAGAGGACGATGCGCAACAACCGCCAATTTCCTCGAACTTGGACCGTAGGCTGCTAACCGCGGTGTGTGGCTGTTTCCCTCTGGTGCTCGGCGGGCGATTGATTGAGCATGGGCGAGGACCGTGAGACGACCGGCGACTACAAAAATTATTCTGCAGAGAACAGACAGAGGAGAAAAATAATGCAACAGAGTAGAAGAAAAGAAAAGAGAATGTCGTTTGTAGTCGTCGTAGAAGCTGAAGTTGCTTGAACACAGTCGAGTCTGACAATTCATGGGCGTTTAGCCCCACGTGGCACGACTTCGCGGGGCGACATGACGGGACTCGGAGGGCCAAAGCTTGTCAAACGCCCAAGAGAAATCGCTATATCGGGTATGATTGGGCGCGGATATAGAGGATGATCTGACGGTTTTTGGACCTGGACGTTAATTTTGGCCCCACCTTCCTCCTTCCTGGTGTACCACAGCTACCTCTCACGAAACAACACTTAGGACTAATGTAAGCTGCGACTTTCTTATCATCACTACGATTCTTCTGACGCAAGTGCATAGAACCCTGGACTCGTGCGAGTAAAAACGCGGTTTTTGTATGAGTCTATGGCGATCATTTGCCCAAAGACCCTTCCTTCGCCTACACACTTTTCGTGGGCCAATATGTAGCCCAAAACGACTTGCTTCAACCAACTCAAACCCTCATCCATTCTTGTCCAATCTCATACCACCGCTGCGCCTAAACCTCAACAATGACCAGCATCGACGCGCTCTTGAGTTTCTTCACGAGTACATGCGGGAGACCGACCTGGACAGCGAGGCGCGTTTTACTGCGTTACGTGAGGACTATCACTCTCTTCATGATTCACGGTCACCATCAAGGACGCATGCACCATATATGCGCGCATGCAAGACGAAGGATACATCCCGCCACGACCATCCAAGCCCACGCTCGCCATTATGCGGACACATGGCAGTCGAAACATCGCAAGAAGCCCTACTGCGCGCCGCGGCCAAGGCCTTCCACGCAGATTCGTTACGACGAGAAGAAGACTTTCGTACTGTCCCCTAACGAATTATCTACTACAGGCAGACACGCTTGGGGCCTCGTCTGTGTATGATGCCCTCATCGACCTCTTTCATACAGTCTCGTCGCCAGCAAGGCTACATGTCTCTCAGACACAGACCCAGGCGTGGCTATCCTACATTCGTACTCGCCGTGGTGCTCCTGGGACAGATACACCCTATACCCAGTCGCGCAAACCGGGGAAAGTCCTACTCCGGTCAGGACCGAGAGCCTCGCGAGAGTGAGTTCGCCGCTCTGCGTGGAGGGGAAATGGCGGAGAGGGACCCTGAAATTGCCCCCAGTCATCTATTCTTCTCTGAAGCGCATGGAATTCAGCGGCGGTGCGAACGACCGCATCTTCTACAACGTTATCCTATCGACCATCGAGGGTCAGGCAAGATGAGATACGAAGAAGTCTTCACACTCTACCGAATGCTCATGGCGGGAGACACGACTATTTTACCCGATGCATTCACGTTTGGCACGCTCTTCGGCGTGCTGAAAACCCTTTCCGGCCCCAGAACCGCACGCACGAGAAGCGCCAAGAGACCCCGCAACGCACCTTCGTCTCAGAGGGCTCTATCGGGGGGGGACATGCTCTACTGCCACCAGAAGTTTTCGCTGAGAACAAGGTTTCCGATGTCGCAATCAATGGGTCATTGTTGAACAAGATCGTCCCCCAAAACCTGAAATTGAAACTCGTGACTACGCAGCCGCGTTTGTGCGATCCGCTCCTACGACCTCTTCAAGGTGCCTATTACACTTACAACGTACCGTGCTGTAGTCAATGGCCTCATTCTACCGTGTCAAAATGGAACTCAAAAAAAGGACCCCGACCTCCAACTCAACAACGACTGGGACAAGTACTGGACCTAGACCGTTTCTTGGGCTGCCCAGCTGAACTCCCGTCCGTATGTCGGGAGCGTGCGCCTCGCGGAGTACATCCTGCAGAGCGGTAAAAACAACGCACACTGGAGCTCGATCCCTATGTGCCTTGGACTGAAGAGGACCATACAAACCCGCGCGCAAGCGATCGACGCATACATGGCCGCGGATCCCACAGCGCCCCGTGGAAGGCATTTACATACCAGTGCCACCGTCCCGCCGCAGCGCGAACGAAAAGCGACGGCCGCCGAGGCTTCCGCGTGCCCACCGGCATGACGCTGCTCGGGATACTCGAGAGCCGCGTCGAGAGACATTTTTCCATGACCGCTCAGCCCGCTCCGGCGCATCTTGCGCCGGGCGATGCTTGCTGAGCATCCCCGCACCTTCATCGCGCCGAAGCCAGGTCGTCTCGATGGACATCCGGCACGCCAAGTCGGAGATGATGCCTGCAGTCGCCCACTGGTCGCTCCGCCTCCGGATGCATAACGATCTGCACAGACGGCGCGCTCGGAGCCACTCTCGAGTTCTGGTGGTATCTCCTATGTTTCGCTACTTTCGCTGTCTCGCGGATCATCCCCCTCGAATACTCTCCATTCTCGAGTATTTGGTGCCGCCTTCAGCTCTTCAAAACCCACTTCTTCCCCCACACTCCTGCGTCAACAAGCGTTTGCATGATTCTCGATCCATCTATGGCCACCACTACACTAGAAACCTTTTGCTCTTAATATCTACGTTCACAATCTACACTAGTATGGGCACCCCCCACGTAGACCTAATGAAGATATGGAAATCGTTTTCCTCAATCTCGGGGGATACTATGACCCACAGATGACGGGTGTCACACTTACTCACCACATCAAACACAATCGAAAGCGTCCGCTGCCTAAGTGGAGTTTTTTGTGGTTCCTTACAGGAGAACTAAACCTGGGCTGCCGATATGCACAACGGATGTTGACTGTCATCAAAGCGCCTATATTTGGATGTGCCCACCTGATCGAAATATTTGTCCCCGCGTTTAGAGCGATAGAGACAATAGCAAGGGGCATGGGTGAGTTCATTGAACAGACTTGATCATCTCTCGAATTCGTTCTAACACATATTTTTATAGATGTGACCCTTGATCCGAGTGCTTCAGACCGCGTCCGGCAGGCGAGTGCTAAGTACCAAATTCTGACTTTTTCAAAACCTTCAATCCGAACACCGTAGCCGTGAGCTAGCTTGAAACCGCGATCACTACATATCCGTTATGTCGTCTATAACTCCGTCGTGGGCATGATAAAGCTCGACCATCCGCGGTCTCTCTGTGTTTCAGCCCCCCTCACTTGGACAATATGTCGCTAATTGCTTTCGCTACCGCATTTCTGGGCCTCTGGCGCGTTTATCACCGGCGTTCAAGACACCGAGCAGCATACCATCACTTTCACCAACAAGCGTGAGCCGATTTCCTTCCACGTCATGTCACGCGCTCCTGACACAGCCAACTTTGCAGTTGCGGAATTGGAACGGTATGACAGCGACATTTACTGGACGTGTTACTAAGGCGGCCTCACCACAGCCCACTCTCAGGCTGAACAACTCGACAGTCTCGACGGGCCAATCTACCACCTTTAACGGCCCCGTAATCGACGCAATTGCGTACGTACCGACAATTTTCGTTATGTAGAAGACGGCTAATTGTCCCAATTCACATAGTTTTTTGCAGACAGGTGAGTCTGAGACCTCGTAGGAAGTCACCTCGTTTTGAGCAGGTATGTCTAGGCAGCTGTGGAACGAACGGCGAGGGGTGTACTTTAGTCGAGACTACGCTTCGGAACCCTAGCACCCCCGGATCTGGTTCAGTCACGGAGATCATTCCGGGTGCTGTTATAGGCAATGTTGGATTTGGGTGGGTATCACGGCGAACATAGGCAGCAGTTTTTTTAATACGCTGTGCAGATATTTTGGCGGTGGGTGTGACGGCGTAGGAATTGACTGTGAGGGTTCAACATAAACTTCGTTTTTTTTGCGCTTTGTTGATCTGGCATTTGCTTCAGGTACGCCGACTGCCTGTTTACCTCGGGGGCCCGGAAGTCAACCCATCGAAGCGACCTGTGATGGAGACAATGTAAGTGATAATCTTCGCCCACACAATGTAGCGCGTTAAAACTCACATTCCATAATGTAGGTCAAACCTCGAAATCACGTACTGTGATTGAGGAGGGGACATGACTCCTACGGTCCATTTGATTGAAGCCTTACGCTATTACGCGCGCGGACATCTGGAATCATGATGGCTCCGAATAGTTGAAGTATTCGGCTGCCCAAAATTGTAATTGATGACTTCGCACTTGTGTGGGCACCTGCGCGGACTCCAAACCTCGATATGGCGAATGTTGAAAGTCTGTTCTCCAGCAAATGTGGCCTGGCAACTCCTCTCGTATTCCTTAACATACGAGTAAGACAGTAACAACAGCGACTGAATGACCTAGCCACGAGATACAGAGGTTCGCAGACGCCTTGACCAGCGACATCTTGATCAAGTGTGGATACAGTTTGCTTCGCAAAACGACTCTCAAGAATTCCAACAGCTCATTGACGTGAAAACGAAGAGTGCGTGCGATTTATTTATGCAGAACGTCCTAGCAGGGGGAGCTCACTACTGCGTTCAGTGGCTTGCCAATACATTGCTCAGAAGCCTTTCATTAATTTCATTAATCAAGCCGTATGCTCAAGACGCCTATTATGCCAACAGCGACGATGCGAGCAGTATAAAATACATACCCCATCGACCCACCGCTCGCCTCTTGTGCGACTGCAATGACGTCCCTCACCCTGTTTTCGTCCTTGTCCCACAGCACTTGTTTTAGCACTTGCTCTTACAGATTCCGTGCAATGCTCGCATCATGTCCAAAGCAGAGGTCCGGCGCGCAAAAGCAAGCTACTTTGCCGTCTCTGCTGCTGCAGATTCCGTTATCCCTTCTCTGTAACGAGAAGAACATCACGTTTGCCAATCCTCGCGCCGAAGGCAAGTGTCCCGTCGCTCTGTGTCATCCTTCTCTAACTCGTTGAATTTAAAGACTTTTTTACGTGGATGGTCAGTCGATTCCTGAAGTCGATTTCGATGTGGGCCCTAGCTTGGGCAGGTCTCTTGCCCATCAGTAGTGATCCAGACGAAACTCGAAAGGTTTGCGTTGTTCTCTCTCGAGCGCGTGAAAAAAACTCGCTGAATTTCCTTACAGCTGTTTTTCTGGTACCCTTTCCGGCACCAGTCCAGAGGGGTAGTGCCGACGACCTCATTTTCTTGGTACATCATCAGCCCCAAAGGTACAAATCCTGCAGTATTGATGGGGGGGGGGGGACTGTGAGCACAGGACAAACGGTGGGACCGGATGTTCAATCCTTAGAGGGCCTTCTTCAAGAAAACGGTGTATGTGACCATTTGTGTCTCATCCCCCACGATGTTTTGTCTATACACGCTCAGCCTTTCAGCTGGGCTTGGGACAAGCCAAACCGACTCCAAATGAATTTAGCTGGACTAAATTGTCGAGTGTACTTTGGGTCGAACACAGCCCGTGGGCACCGGTTTTTCCCAAGGCGAAACCGAACATCAAGGTGGGTGGGGCAACCCGCTGGGCCGCCTTGTGCTGAGCATGCTCTGCCGTAGGATGAAGAGGACTTGGCTGCACAACTGGTCGGTTTCTTGCAGCAGTTCCTCGAAGTCTTCTCCGAGCTCAAGGGCAAGAATTTCTACCTTACCGGAGAGAGTGTGAGTGATGAACGATCTTCTGGAGTTAATCTTGCACTAATGGCTATGGAATATGCAGTACGCTGGGATGTACGTGCCGTGTCAGTATACACACTCGTCGCTGGCATATCCATGAGATGCTGACAATTACTAGATATCACCAACTACATTTTATGCAGCATCCGGGAATTCTCGACCTCAACACCAAAGGGTTTCTGGATCGGAGATCGTGAGTACGGTGCAGTTCACTTATGATTGATGAAACTCAAATGGGGTGGTCGTCTTGTGTTTCCAGCTTCGATCGGATGGGATGGTACATCCTGCAGGAAATGCCAGCGGTCAACTTCGTTCACAAGTACGAGTCTGCGTTCTATCTCAAGTATGCTACATTTCCCTGCGGACTCTTGTCTCAAATAAGGATGGGTAGCTCATTCCTGAGATTTCACAGGTCTCCACTTTCATGGCCGGAGATAGATGCAATCGCGGATAGGTAGTGGCCTGCTCTCCCCCTGGTTAGCGCCGACTACTCAGACAAGTATTCACGTATCCGCCGAAAAGGGCCACTTCCTACTACCGGGACTCTCTGTGAAAGGTGACGATGGTGTCAAGTTTGGAACATGATCTTTGAGGGCGCTCTCCTCGTCAATCCGGCGTTCGACATATACCGTGTCTTTGATATGGTGCGCGCTCACTCGATAATAATCTCTGGTCAGACCACATACTTCAGCATATTATAGTATCCAATTCCATGGGATGTTTTGGGTTTCCCGTAAGTGCTTAGTGGTATCTTATCGAAAATTCGCGCGAAAAACGCTCAAATTCCATCTCAGAGGATCTTTCCCTCAAGTGCAGACATTGCTCCCATACTACACTTCGATCGCAAAAGGATGTCAAGGAGGCGCCATCCATGCTCCAACCGATACCGTCTGGGCAGAATGCGCTAGCGACGACAGACCTGTGTGTCCCGCACAACGATAGCAGTCTTCCGTGCCGGGGTGACTGTGCTTCCCAGCGTAATCGAGGAAAAAAGCGAGCGCAGCGTTATCATTCACGGCCTGGCGGATTATATACTAATGGCAGTAAGGGTAGTGTCAACGTTTGGTCTGAGTATCTCCGTTGATGAAGTTTGCCTCTAGAACACGTGCAGTAATTCAAAAGTGAGTGTCGGCCGAGATCGCTTAGTTGAATGACTTTGCTGACGAACAACGGAATACAGCATGACCTGTACGTTGAAATACCTCGGGATTGTCATACCTCATTTCTCAAACGGCCCGTCTTAGGGCGACAAGATGCAGGGGTTCCAGACTCCCATCACACAACGGTAGCTTGATCATCGACGGGATGGGGCACACTCGGGAACGTGCATACTGAACGTAACCTCACCTACTACGAGATTGCATTAAGTGGGCACATCGTGAGCATCTGAGCTGCCATAATTATGCATCGTCGGCTAATGTGATAACTTCGTCAGGGTCCCTCAGTTTCTCTCGCCCAGGTCTAAGCTGTGCGTGTACTACGGGGGGGGGGGTTCATTTGATACGTCGGGAACGTTCACCTGATATGTTGGATCTAGGCTTGTGCATCCGCATCAATGCAATTTCTGTTAGAGCCTCCGCGCGCTTAACCCCATAAGTCAAACATGCTTGAACCGCATCACCTCTGCGCATTGCCGTGTAAAGTGCCGAGCTCTCCCCTGGGGCCGAATGAACACCTGTAATTGACTAGGCCGCTGTCGCGACGAGCTCAACTACTAGTGTGTATGCAGCTACAAGTCAAGAGATGGCCCACCTTCGTGATAATGGATAAATTCTTCCAATGTTCAAGCCTTCAAGATGGAAATAAAAACGCGGGGTACCAGTGCAAGGATAACCAAGTCTAATACTCAAGTCACAAACCAATCTGACCGTGTGACTCTAGTGTTCCGAATGGGGAAATCAGCTAGTCGCTTCTTCGTGGACGCAGTGATCCCATCATGACGTCCGCATGGCTTTGTCCGCCGTTTGCAATTTCTTAGGGTCGCTCACTGACCAGATGCTCCTGGTCATTGTCCCGACAGAACAGACCATCTATTTCCATGCCTCAATACGAGAATAGCCGAGGGTCGCATTTCCTTGACATTCCCTGGGGACGTACTTCTACCCGATGCCGTCCGTGCCTTCATAGAGAGTTACCAGTCTGTGATTCAAGTCGGCCTTCCTTCAATTGGTACGGAGACTTGACACACTGCCGCGTGGGGCCGAAAAGGTTGTATGTTTGGCCCTTGATTAGGGGGGGCTCCTATGTGGCGAAACACCTTTCGAGTCAACCTTTTTTGCTTACATTTGTGGTCCATCGCGCTCACATCATTTTTAGATTAAATCCACGCTTATTGTGGATGTAAAGGGCCTTGTCTACCACCGTTCGTAGCTGCGCCAACATACTTTAGCTATCGAGGTACATACCGTGCTCCTCGGATACTCCAAGCGATGTCTGCAGCGCGGGCTCCAACAAGGTCGCATGGCTTTCGGGATCCGTCGCTGGATGCGGGTACGTAATTCAAAGGCCCCACAGTGCCATTCGGAAAAAAACCAGTCTTCCACTTCGCAGAGGTCATCAAATGAATTAGTCTACATGGTGAGAGTGGACAGATGGAGGGAACTAGCTGCATTCCTAAGGCGTTATCCGGCGCCGGCGGCGCATTGTCATGGTAGTGTGATTTTTTTACTGCACAGAAAGTCTAATGCTTTAGCTCTCTACAGCTCCACTCACGACAGCGCCGTAGACCAACCCGCGATGAAGAAACGGTGTTAAAGGTATGAGGCGGTGTGAATGATCAAAATTGATACTTCGCATCGGATGACAGACGTGCGAGGTCGGCTGCAACTCCCGAACTTGGTTGGTCGATGTCACTGTCACCTGCTCCGTCTAGAACTTGGGTACTCAGCAGTGACTAGGAATGTATACACCGTCGTACACGCGAACCCAGACAAGGACTCGGTACGTCCCCACAATCACTCTCTTGCGGTGCTATCCGCTGATCGCATTCAATATAGTAGCCTATATTCGATGGTCCGTTGTGGACAATGTCTGTATGTAGTGTAAATAATGGGCGTCGATGTTTTCATAACTGGTGTGTATCGAATTTCGGCTATAGTGTCCTGCGCTGAACTCATTTTGAGTATGGTTGGTAGACGGTTCCCAGGCATCGGTAATGTCTATGTCGCCTGATTTCGCACAGATAAATCGGACGACTCTGTTGTTTAAGGGCCCCTTCGAACCTCGGGATGTCACTGCATGCGGCCCAAAATCCGTAAGTCAGTGTAAACAGATTCTGATCCATTATGGACTGCGATCTGTTTGTCCATTCTCTTCTCCCCAAGATCCTTACAGGTACGGAGAAGGACGCTCTCCTTCGGAGACGTTTCTCAATATACTTCTCCAAAGTCACGTCACCAGAAATAACTACAGTTTTACCCAAGCTGGTCACGTTGAGGGGGGGGTACCTCGCTTCATTGGTAATAGCGGCCATCGACGGTAGTCGAGTCGGCTCAAGCTTACAGATGTCGGCCGGGGTGGCTCTGCTCGCAGCGGTCTCTAGTTCATGATGGACACCCCAGGCTAACGTTACCTCAGCCTCGTGCGTGAAGCGTACTGTCGGCATGCGGCGCTTCCTGACCCGATGCCTTCCAGGTTATAAAACCTCCTTGGATGTACAGGTAATACCTCAGTCTCATAGCTCTAGCTTCCTCTGAAACTCCTCGACATGTCCGCCGCCCGTTTTTTTTCTTTACTGCTGTTCTTGCCTCGGCCCTAATCATCGCTGGTAAGGTCAAGCGCCGAGCAGCATACCGTCGTGTTTACTAACAAGTAGGTCGAACTTTTCGTTTGTGTGCACATTCTTTAATCATCACAAACTTGTAGCTGTGGCTTCGGAACGGTATTGCAATCAATTTGCACGTTGGAGCTCATCACTTAGCTTTTTTAGCCTCTTCTCAAAGCCAATGGCCAGACTCTCTCCACCGGAGGGTCCGTAACGTTCGGTGGCCCCTTGATTTCTGCAATTGCGTCAGTCTTTTCACTAGTCTCCATTCGTCCACCGCTTATACTCACCTCTCAATGCTCGCAGCTTTTTGCAGACTGGTGTGTAACCTTCTCAATATCACGGGCTCCCACACGGCTTTCTGATACGTTGTCATAGGTGGCTGTGGAGGACAATGGTGAGGGCTGCACGTTGGTTGAAACCACCCTGAAGAACCCCACCTCTCCTGGCTCGGGTTCCAGTACCGATATCTCCCTCATCCCTCCGTGAGTCACACTTTGCTTTCTTGACGTTTTTCAGTTCAATTAAACAAGGGCCCTAGACACTCCTTCTCCGTTACGTCTGGATTCGGGTAAGCACGTTGGGTCTTACTCATCATTGGCCGCCTTCTGATATTCATAACTTCACTAGCTACTTCGGCGGGTGTGATGGGGCCGGAGCAGACTGTAAGTACTTCTACACCATTCCGGCGTGCTTAACTTTATATTGACTCTTGATCTAGGCACCTTCTCTGGATGCCCCACAGCCTTCCACAACCCGGGCGACACCGGTGTTCAGGTTGCCTGCCAGGATAACAACGTCAGTCCTGATGCATTTTAGTATTCCGCACTAGGCTCAACATGACTCCCAATCGTGCCAATTAGGTCAACCTTGCCATTACGTTCTGCGACTAAACTCACAAATGCTCGGGAACGGCCGATTGCTTGTGGCCGGCTCTTGTGCTGAGCGACTCCCTGTGTATTATAGTCCGTAAAAACAAATCGTCCAAGGGTATATTGATACTGCTACGAATGCTGCGTGCTTGATCTTTTCAGCGATGCGCCAGTCAGGAAGCGTTGCTGCAGTGTTTGTGTATGTTAGCATCGAAGGCCCTTGATTACCATATTTGTGACGGGGTTTGAATTTTCATTCGCACCGCGACACCCGTGCACGTGTCAATGTGCTTCTGCCCGCGCGCTCACTCACACGGGAGTCACATCGTCCAGCCCCGTTCCAAGCTCAAGAACGAGCAAAGAACGGCATGAAAGTGTGTACCACAGTATTATGCATCACTGGGACGGATGCGGGTTTGCAAACACATGTCCAAGGAATGGCATGTGTCCTCGACGCTCGGTCTGAAATTATCATGACGCGTAGCCCAAGTTGCTCAATTGGGCAAACGCAAAACACCGTCTATGTCGAGAAACAGGAGCAGTAGACGTCAGTCCCTCTAGTCGCTGCCATTGAACAAGTGTAAGTCTCCCAATACAACTGCTGGATCCGTCTTACAACGGATCCAGAGCTTGTCACAGACGGCCCGTTTGACTTTTTACTCTACTTACTGCTAATTAAGATCAGGCCGTTGATCGAAATCCAGCAATGCGTACCCCCCTGATCGCCTGGGGGGACCCTTGGGAGGATTCTATTCTAAACGGGGAAAGCCGGCACCACACATCCTCATGGCTCTCGTCTTACCGTTTGCAATTTCCTAGGGTCATCCCATTGACCGGGTTCGCTGGTCATTGCCCTTGACAGAGCCAGACCATCTATTTCTATCTTTTCGACACGAGGATATCGAGGGCAACGTTTCTCAGGGGCGTATTTCTATCCGCCTCCCGTGCCTTCAAGGTAGGAAAGCCGCCCGCCGTCCTTCCTTCAATCAGCACGGAGACTTGACATGACCGGCGTGTAGTGTCAAAGGTTCTATGTCTGGCTCTTGATGACTTTTTGTCTTATTCTATCTCTTTCCAAGTACAGTGTTGCTACTAGATGTGGCCTACTACACTCACATCATTCTTCTAGGTAAAACCGCGGTAATCGGTGGATGTAAAGAGGCACTGTCTACCTCCGCCATAGCTGCGGGAACATATTCCAGCTGTAGAGGCACCATGCGCTGCAGATACTCCAAGCGATGTCTCTAACGCGGCATATCACAAAGTCGCATGCTTTTCGGGATTTGTCGTTGGATGCGGGTACGTGATGTCAGGTTTACGCTGTGCCATTCGGAATACCAGGCTCACACTGTAAAGTTCGCAGAAATCACAATTGGTAGAGGAAATTCTCTACACGGCCTGTTTCCAAGATAGAGGATACTCGACGTATTCTTGGGAAGGCTCCACGGAACCCCGGCGCGCACCGTTACTAGTACCTACCACAGAAAGTCCTACGGTTCAGCTCCTACGCCCCACCCTACGGCGCCGTTGACTAGCCCGCGACGGAGACAAGAAAACGGTGTTTACAAGGTATCAGGCGGTGTGAGCGATCAACGATTGATGCCTCGCATTGGCACATGTCAGACGTGTCGGCTGCAACTCCCGAATATCCAACGTCGCCTGCCCGGCCGGGGCGCGCCTGCTCGCCAGCAATGACTGGCTTGGTCTGGAATGTAATACATTGTTGTACAAGGAGTCGGTACGCTCAAATCATTTTTGCGGTGTAATCCGCTGATCGCACTCGCCGTAGTAGCCTCGGCTGATCCGTAGGCTCATCACCAACATTATCTGCACGTATCGCGTGCAATGGTGCTTACTACTTTCATATTAAGTATGGTTGACCACAATGCTCTTAGTAAAGTTTTATTGACTATCGTTGATTATTAGACGGCCGGCTCTGCTTTTCGAGTTGGTCACCTGTTTTGCACAGCTCAGTCGGAGCTGCCCACGGACACCGTCAACACCGGAACACAGATAGTTCAAAACGCCGCAGCTAGTCGGATTCTGATGCGTAATGGACTGCGATCTTCTGTGCCACTCCCCCCCTCCGCAAGATTCTTACAGGCACAGAGAAGCACGCCTCATGAAGCGAGGCTTCCAATATACTTTCTCGTGGACATGCTACCTGGAAGATCTACAAGTCTTGCTCAAGCTGTCATCTCACTTGAACATGAACAACGGCCCCAGACGATACTCGAGTTAGCTCGAGCTATAGGTGCCGGCCGGACAGCCGTACGGCGACCTAGGCTCATGATGGAGACCTCGGCCTAAACTTACCTCAGGCTTTGAAGGCAAGCATACCACCGGCATGCGCTTCCTGAGCCGGTGTCTGTCAGGTATAAAATCCCACTGAACGTGCTGGTTATCCTCAGCCACAGCTCCAATACCCTCTGCAAACCAATCGACATGTCCGCCTCCCCTGGTTCTTCGCCGCTTTCCTCGCCTCGGCGTTCATTATTGCCGGTGTCAAAGCTGAGCAGCACGAAGTTGTGTTCACCAACAAGTAGGCTCGACTCATACTTATTATTTGCATCCTCTAATCGCCATGAGCTTTTAGATGTGGTCATGGAACGGTATTGACCCACCAAACACACTAGGCTACCACGTGACTGAATTTTTCAATAGCCCCTTCTCAAAGTCAACGGTCAGACCCTCTCCACTGGAGGATCCGTCACGATTAATGGGGCCCTCTAATTTCTGCGATTGCGTCAGTTTCCTCCATGAATTTTCATTTACCACCAATGTTGACTTTTGTATAATCTTTGCAGTTATTTGCAAACTGGTACGAACCTGAGTCGTGCAGATCAGTAAACCTCTGTAACACACGCTATCACAGGGAGCTGTGGAAACAACGGCGAGGGATGTACTTTGATTGAGACCACCCTGAAGAACCCTACTAGCCACTCCAGGCTCGGGCCTCGAGCACCGATATCTCCCTCATTTCTCCGTGAGTCCAAAATTCACTTTCTTACCACGTTGTAGCTCGCCTAAATGACATCGCTAGACACGCGTTCTCCGTTACATCTGGATTCGGGTAGGCACGATGGCTATTACTTTCGACCTAAATTTGATGCTTCTAATCCTACTAGCTACTTTGGCGGATGTGATGGGGCTGGAGCAGACTGTCAGTACCTCGTTTACGAGCTCTAGATTACTCGACGCTAAGTCTCGATCTAGGCACATACTCCGGATGCCCCACGGCCTTCCACAGCTCGGGCGACACTCACGTCCAGGTCGCATGCCAAGCCAACAACGTCAGTATTGATACATTCCAACACTTTGTTCGATGCTAAACTAACTTCCAACGTCACGCGTCATCGTTCAGGTCAACCTCGCCATCACGTTCTGTGCGATTAAGGAGTCAGAGCGCTCGGAGTGTTCGTCGACTATTAGCGTTTAACTTCCATGCTGTAGGATTGTAACTCTCATTGTGTATAATAGCTTGCAAGAACAAATCATACGAGGCTATCCGCGATAACGACTTGAATGATGTGTGATTCCAATGATGGTCGAGCGCCGGTCCTTCGGGAGGCTGCTATAATGTTTGTGCGTGTTAGCATCAAAAGCCCTTGGTTACTATATTCGTTACGACCGCCGGGGTCGTTTTCGTCCGCACAGCCACGACTATCTGCTCAGCCGCGCGCGTGCCCACAACGACTGGTCTCAAGAGGAACCAAGCGTTCCTGACCTCATAATAACCTACTACAAAGAGTTATTCTGGGTGCGTTGAACGATGTGACTGCCAAATTTTCACGTTTTGTGAAGGCATCATTGACGCCCGCACTTTAAACTTAGAATGGACTGCGATCCCTCGCATGATGCGGAAGTTCGCTGAAACATATCGACCTGGGGGGGGGGGGGGGGAACGTGCAGGCATCGTATGCAACGTCAACGCATAGCCATTGCCACACCATGCGCCTGTAGTACTTTACTCGATGTGCGACCCAACGTACGACTCGACCATGCAACAGTGGAGCACACATATGATTGTCAGAGGCCTAGTATATAACTGTAAACAATTCGATTTGCTTTGTACTCATTCATCACAGAGGTACTTGACCACCATGTTTAAGTCCATCTTCACACTACTCTTGTGTGCTGTCCTGCAGCCAGCGCTCACTGGCGCAAGGGCGGAGAGCCACACCGTTTCATTCACACGAACCGGTCAGTAATCTGCTTCAATTGATTTTGGATATCAAATCTCTGACAGACCTACCTACTACTACAGGTGGCTTGGATTCGGAACTGTATGTTCACGCTAGTTTTCCCTCGACGGGGTTGGGTCCGGAATAATCATTCCCCATAGCCGTTGCTCAAGGCGAACGGCAACACTCTGTCGACAGGAGGAGCTGTCACAATCAATGGTCCTCTGGTTGCTGGCTATTGCGTTAGTATAGTCCGCTGCTACAATCGTTCGTACGATCACTAAGCCTTGTGGATAGCTTCTTGCAGACAGGTTAGACCTCTGGGCCATCACCCTGTTCTGCGGCCATTGCTTACAGCTGTGACAGGCAACTGCGGAGATAATGGTGTAAAAGGTGCACACTAGTCGAACGACCTTGCAGAACCCCACTAGTCCCCCGGGTCTGGCTCGAGCAGTGACATCTCGTTGATCTCACCGTATGAGCTCCTAATCCCGTCTACAAAGTAGTCTCTGACTAGCAATTCATCTAGACAAAAACGCTTTCTCCGTCACATCTGGGTTTGGGTATGAAACCTTCATCCTGAATGTGCTTATACTCCATGCTGAACCCCAATAGATACTATGGTGCAGGGTGTGACGGCCTGGGAACGGACTGCACCGGCGCCAGCTGCCCCCAAGCTTTCCGCCAGCCGGACGACACGTAATCGTCTGTTCAAGTAGCCTGCCAGGGAAACGACGTACGTCAGACGCTAATCTAGTCCCTCCTTTCTGTATTGACGCGCTCAATCTAGGTTAACCTCGCCATCACTTTCTGCTAAAGATGTCACTCGCCTCTTGAGCCTATGGACCGCGGGCAGGGTGATGGCCGAGCGAAGCGTACGACTATTTATCACAATCTGCCGAAAGCCGGATATATTCAGATATAGACTTTGTGACATGATATAATATCCATATAATGCTGTTCATCATGCTTGCAATAGCAGCACATTTGATCAAATCGGAAATCCTCCGGTAGCAAGAGAGTCTGGGAGAGTTTTTCTTCTCCGCCACAACCCCTCTAGCAGCAGCAGCGTCTGCGGTCGCCATCCACAGTGATGGTGATGTTTCCGCCCCCGACAAACGTCCTCAAACGACAGCCAGCAGATGGAATCTTGCTGAACGCCGTTAATGCTAATGCTTGAGACGTACGGAACGCGCAAACGCAGCGCCGCACCGCGTTGGGACTGTGTCGGCCAAGCCAAGCCTTGTCAAATCCGGAGACGCTGAAGCTAGGTCGTTGTGGTGCCAGAAGAAGAGGTCGTTGTACAATTTGAACGAAGACACGAGGGGAGAGTTAACGAGGAGCTGGATTGGAGGATAGGGACCGTTGGGTAGAGACCAAGTATGTGGAAAGCTCAGAAGGGCAGCCCATCGCGCCGCTATCGTCGTTTTTGCGCGGGATCCTGAGGCAGTGACCGGTTTCAGTTTATTGGGGAAATTGTGTATCGAATACGCCACTGGACCCGCCACCAATTCCGATGTGCCGAGGTCCGTGTAAGACAACTCGGCGCTGCCGAAGCACGCGGACAAGTCGTGGTCGGTTGGCCATAATGATAGGCTAGAGCACAATCGCGACCGATCCCGGCTCATTGCCCGCCATGGAAGTATCCTGTATTAAAATAATAGCTCGCGCTATGAGGCTTGAGCTAAGCATCCGCAGGAATTGAGCGATGTAAAGGTACTACCCACACACGATTAACGAACGGTAGGTTTCCGCCCATGAGCTCTACAAGGGTGCTGGTGCTCATGGAGTGGGGCGCAAGAGAAGCTGTACTCCCATAGACGAAGGCTGAGGAACTAATTTCAGAACACAAGTCTGTGATCAGGGTAGTAAGACTCACATTCGTAGAAAGCCGACATTATTGTCTGTTCCACGCGCCACAGGAATGCCACATACTTTATCCAGGAGGTGAACAGTCTACATGGGTCGCTAAAAGGCGAAGGTGCCGCGTTTTTCTGAACAAACATATTGCGTCCCAATACACGGATATGCTTAGAGGATCAGGCCCTCGTACCGGGGAATCGTCTTTCTCTTTTGGTGAACCCTGTGAATCCGTCGCTGGTGACATTGGGGTACCCACACATTAACAAAGCCCCCATCGACCTGTTGCCGTACTTGTAGACGTCGGCTATTGATTTGTTTAACTCAATGCCACAGCTGCCTGCCCTGCCGCACAGGCAAAGTCACCCAACGCATACTGATATTTCCATCTGATGTCAGGTGATTCATGCCTATGTGATAGAGATATGATTACGCACCTCCATGTACGGGATGCCTCCCGCCCGTCATGAGCCCTGTCGCACCCGACGGGTCTGTCCAGTCCGTGCGGTATCATAGCTCGAACATCTTCCAATGCTGTGTTCTGCCTCCCGGTGACTATCTTGTCTTAGCGTTTCTCGTGGTCACAAATTTCGGTGGCCCACATACCCATATACCAGTCAGGTGGCTACTAATGCTGTCATCAGCGAGCATTATGATAGATTGTTTGTTGTGTCTCTCACTGTGTTCTCAGCAGTATCCACCACAAAGGCTTGATACAAGTCGTCGGGATGGGGATCACAGTCACCCAGCCTCCTGATAGTCCCTCGGGCCATACACTTGTACTCTGCAAGTCGCCTAGGATGGGGCATTTCATCGCTCCCGCCTTGCACGTAGCCCCTAAAACACAAGGTTCAGAAAGTTTGCTTGTCAAGACAGAAGAAGCGTACTTCTTGGTATTCGGAGTGCACATTCTGGAATAAAGCTGCGGATGTACATGAGCACAGGTAAGATGAGCATCGATATACCCGTGCCCACCTGCTTGTGCCTCCAGTCCATCGAACGTACGCGTTGACAATCTCTGCGTCGTATTTATTCATGTGCTCGCGAGGTGAGGTGGAGAGAGAGCAAAGGGGTGCACAATCACTAAATGTGTCCCAAGAGCTGATAGCATACATAAAGTCAGCGTATAGGCCCAGTAACAGAAAATCTTGGCGTACCAGAACAGAGCGTCGTTCGGTAGAACGGATACGGGGAGAGCCCCCCCCCTCCCCCCCCCCCCCAGTATGGATTCTCATCCGTCAAGTTCGTGGCCGGCACCAGCTGAGATCGGTATAGCTAAACACATAAATTGAGAAACGCATCGGTCTAGGAGGCATATATCAATCTGCCCAACGGAGAATACAGAGCTCGACCACAGTGGGATCCTCCGCCGTCGTGGTTGACCTGCACCCGACATGAGTCACATCCTCCCACTTGCTCACAGAAGCATTCTGTACGGGCGTCCCAGTTCCAGTCCAGGGATCTCGTTCTCCGCGTTAGAGCACGCCTGGGTCCTCGCTGATTGAATGATACGCAAACCGCGCGAGTCCGGATCGAGAGGTGCTATTGTCCTGGGGAAATGAGAAAGGTAGAGGAGTGGTCGCCGCTTGGATCGGAGATGTGGGAGGATGTCCCCGGCAAAGGAAAGAGAGGTAGTGTTGGGGTGGAGATAGTGGATGTTGGTCGGGGTTTGAGGTTGAGAACGACTTGAAGGTCCCGGACTCGATCAGCTTTCTGTGGTTTTGCAGTGTCGTTCGGCGGGGCAAAATCGTGAACAGCCGTGGACTGTGTAGTTATCCGTCCCGTAGCTCTGTGGTATTGTGTTGAGTGTCGTGAGTATGGCGAAAAACACAACACACGGACCTGAAGAAAACGTTCCGGTCAACGTGAGCACGAGCAAGAGGACGCAGTCATGTTGATGCTGCCACCTTTCGAATGAAGCCGTTTGAAGGTCATTGGTAAGATCTACCACAACAAAGCTTCCATTAAGGTAGAAGAGGTAACGTGGAATTCGGAATCATGGTACATGGGCTCCCTTTTAGCGGTGGGACCACGTTGGCCCTTGATTTTCCCTGCGGGGATTGGATGTTTGTCTCGAGGTTGATCTCGTCACAAATGTAGTCGTAAAATAGCCTGGACTTTGCAGCTAGAGAGAAAGTGAGTACCGGTAGCGAGCATCAAAAGGCCCAAGCCTACCGTCAGCTCCGGCAGCTCGGAGTGCTTTTCGAGCTTCTAGCCCCACCGGGGCCAGCTCTCGAAGGTACAGTTCGCGAGAGGAAAGAGAGGAAAGAAACCATAGCCTCTATTCTGTGTTTCCCACCCCGTACCCTCGTCATGCATAAGAGATATCCCTAGAATTTGGTCAAAATCTGTGCGCACAAATTTTCGAGACGAACAGTCCACTCACCCAGTCACGGAGGAATGTCTGAGATATAACCTGCTTGTACTGGGTGTTTCATCAACGTCAATGCCAAACCTGAAGTGGCAATCGCATGAATATCTGTGCTCGGGTGGCCCAAGATATTGTTCAAAAAAGATGACCTACCTTGACCCATGGCATGAGGTACTGCAGCACCCGGGAATGCATTTGTCTCGAGGTCCCGTGACGGCCCATTGACCGCCGCTGCCGCCATTCGCTCCCGACGCAAAGTCCCGATGAATAGAGTTTTACGAAGCATGGTCAGATCAGAGGACTGGGCTGCGTAGAATATTTGGTTGATAGCAATATCAGGACAAGAAACGTCTCAAAGTCTCATCTGCAGTCCCATCTTTTGCAGAGGGAGATTGAGCGCAAGCTGAATGAGGCCTCGTTAATCAGCTGCAGTCTTTCATATAACCCTCGACAGTCTTCTCGGCTGATGTCATAATTACCAGTGCGAAGCGTCCATCGTATGTACGCTTTAGCAACAGAATGATACAGACGTGGCTAGATGTGATCTGTGAGTCGTAAGGTCGGTCCCTGCACGTTTGTTTTTGATCTTTTGCATGTGGCCTTGGTTTGAGAAGCAACTCAGGGCCGTGTTCTGCTGGGAGAATCCCCTGCATCATCCAAGCTGTTTTGGATTATACCTGGAGCTACAGACTCGCGAAAGTCACGTTTGGACTCCTAGAGTCAACCCACCATGACCTGGAATCACGGTCCCTAGGCCCCACCTAGAATTTGCGGGGTGTCCAAGTGGTAGAGAAACCCCGTGAGTTCACCAATCAACTAGCAAGCTTCACACTCATTGCTAAAAGCCATAATCAAGCAGGGGACAATCGAAAGTATATTGTCTACTGCAGAGGAACAACATAAGAAAAAATAACAACGTCAGATCTTTGGTAGACTCCACATGAGCTAAACTCTTACTCACAAGAACGTAAAGGACGCAGATAAACGAGCGCGGCTACCCTCGCGGGTGGTGATGCAGCGTGGCCAATGGTCTTGCCGCTCACCCACGTGGCGGTGTCCGCGAGTCCCTTCCATTGCGCGTTTTTGCGATTGGCTGGGCACAATTGCCTCACGACCTCTTTCCTCCTCACTCGTCCTCATTATCTCCTGCTCGTCATTTCTTCCTTTCGTCGACGCCGCTCTCATAAGCCCTCCGTTGGCGAACGAGCATGATTTGGAGCGTCGTGCTCAGAAAATTGTGCTCGGTCGTCACAGCCAACATCGACGACCACGATAATGCCCGCTGGCGTCGGTGTTGGTCCTCTGCCTCCCCCTACTGCGCTCGTCATTCCTCTGGCCTCATCCTTTGCTCTAGCCAGAAATCCATGTGTAAGTGCCCTGGCATTTGTAGACTAACACAAAGCATATTTTAGGGAGGTAGAACCTGCGTGAGCGATGTGCTCTGAACCGGGTTCTCCTCGTACTCTCGCTATCCAGGGTTTTGTTCGCTATCAGTCGTTCTCGAGTATGGTCATACTCCCACTCTGCCTTCCTGCGCCTTCAAACAACCTTCGCATAGGATTCAACGTACCTCTCCGTGAAGCAGCGTCAAACATGTCTGTAACGTCGAGGAACGTGCCATGAATTGTCTACTACCAGTTCGTGGACCTTCGCGGTCGAGAGTCAGTGTCAGTTCACTATATGCTACCCGTTGGCTCGACTTAGTCTCATAACTCTCTATCTACAGCTCATACGGCTGTCTTCACGCGCTCTGCATAGAGTATATTGACCTTTTGGAATGCTCCCAAGTCGTCACGGTCACTGGCACGTGCTGAGCCTCGTCGTCTCGCTCATCGAGCCGCACGACATGCTGTGATCTCGTTCACCATATCGTGGTGTCGGTATCCCAGTGCGCCCGAAGGCTAGGAGAGGCTAGGAGGCGTCGTCGATCGAGTCTCTGCCATCGAACCATATGGCGTCCGTTCAATGACTCAGCGAACGGTGGGGACCCGGGCGTGTATGTGTGCCATGTTTCGGCATTTCTCCATACTGAACCACTTTCCCCCTGCAGTGCTCCGACCCCAGCCGGCAATCCGCCGTATACTCGTCAAACCGCCGTTGGTTATAGCCCCTCAAGCACTCCATCAGTATCGCGAGTCCACATCCTACTTGTACTGTAGGTCTTCTTACACCTTGGTGACATTCTCTCCTAACCATCGACAAGCACATTTTTTTTGTTTGTTTTTTTGTTTTTGCGCACCACCGCACGTTGTTGCATCGTACCATGGGACGATGGTCCCTGTTCGGCCGAGAGAGCGTGTGATCAAACACCTTCCTCTTTTCTCGTCGCTGTTCCAGTCTTCCGGCATTCGTTTACCATGCCTTGGCCTGCCGACCATCATCCGGATACAAATTCTTTTTTCGGGGAATTGACGGGCGTCTATGCAACACATGGCGTGCTTTCGAGTGTCGTTCTTGCTTTGTGTGCATATCCATCTCCCAAAAAGCCGCGACTTTTGGTCAAATATCTACACTTTCGATTCTCAACGCCTCGTCGTCGCTATGTAGTGCTACGCTGAAGACGCTGTACAACCGACGCGTCAAAATAGTGAATATCCTGCATATTCAGGGGCAGGGATTTTGATCTGGTCTGGCGATTGTTTCGCTCCTACGGAAACGCCCAATACTGACAAACATACGTGAAAATATTCTTTTGCTACGGCCAAGGCTCCTTCGATGGGGGCCATAAAACCCACGAGGCGGCACCCGAAAACATTTTTCTTCAGCCCACTCGGTCCTCTCCACAGCTGCTCAACGTCGCCTTTCTCTGTCAAGATGCGCTTCGCTGCTCTATACCCGTTCTCGCGTGCTGCCCTGCTCAGCTGCGCCTCGGCTCATTTCCAGCTGCAGTACCCGCCCCCGCGTGGTGTATTCGTTGAAGATGATGAACCTACCTTTTGCGGTCAGCCACCTCCACCTGTTAGAGTTTCAATGAATTCAGTACTGATTTTAGCTTCACAGACGGTTACACAAACTCAATCGCGAACCGCACAGAATTCCCCCTAAGCGGCGGCTTCATCTCGCTCAACAGCGAACACCCCAAGTGGGCATGTAAGCCACCACACAAACGACCCTTCCCGAACGCGTTTCTAACATGCAATTCATAGTCGGTGTCGAGCTCTCTACGCTCTCCAAACCCACAGAGCTTCTCGAACTTCTCTGCCGCCGTGCCCTTCTTCCAGGTAACCGGGCGAGGGCGCGTTCTGCTTCCCCGTCGACCTCAAGGCGCGCGGGCCTCGACGGTGTCCAGGACGGGACGAACGTCACGCTCCAGTTCGTCTTTGACGGCGGCGACGGCGAGCTTTTCCAGGTACGCTTACCTCATCCATGTGCGCGTCGCGCCCTAGGCTCAACTGCATTCTTCAGTGCGCGGACCTCACACTGCGGAGCTCGGTGACTGTCGACAGCAGCGGTCTCTTGCACGAACGCGACTGGCGCGACTGTCCAGACTCTTTTCTGCACAGCCCTCTGTCGGTGTCGCAAGCACCGGCTCTGCCTCCGCGTCTGCATCTGCGACGTCGTCTAGCGCGCCCGGCTGCGAGCTCCTCGACGACAAGTGGTGCATCTGCGGTGCACGTCGTCGGTCTCACTGGGTTCTTGGGTGTTGCTGGTGTCGCTCTCCCCCCCTCGATGCTCTAGGAATGGGGGTAGTGGATCGTTCAGTTGTTCATGTATAGATGATGTCTTCTACGAATAGTTATGACAATAATTTTCTGGATCTGATCGCTCGGCCTGCCCTATCATGAAGCAAAGGCGCTGGTTGTGCAATGTCCAAAACAGTTTGAAGCCACAGCTTGCTAAGCGAAGCTGTCCTCGCTCTACGTCGGGGGGAACTACAGCTTGCGCTTTGTTTTTTGATTCATGCAAATCCCGCGCCTCACTATCCCTTCACGCGAACTTGTGTCTATTTGGGAGAAAATCATTGTGTTCGATATGCGTCGACGACGACGGACGAGTTCGTCTTCCTCGCTACTTCCGCTGCCCGTGTGGATGTTATGTCATCGTGTATGGTGCCGTATGATGCAGCGGGGAGTGGGGCAAGAGGCCCGATGAACAATAGTATTTTCGCCAAGTGCTTTGTACGGAAAACAATACGCTCGGAAGACAAAAAGTATTGTGTCGTTTACACGGTATCCGGCCATGGTCGGATTCTCTGTTTCTCACATCGCGCGTTGCCACCTCGACGTTTATCAAGACCGGACGTCAATCTTACTTCAATCACACACGTTTCAGAAGGATTATCTGGCGTTGTGTACGCAGCGACTGCCGCTATGACTGCTCGGGCATCCAGGTGCTAGCTGCCTTGCGAAACGACAAACATTCGCAGGATTTGTTCAAGATTTGTTCGGTTCAAATCGGCCATTGGTTTGCAATGTGGTTACATTGTGCCGCCAAGTATCAAAGTACGAAGCGGTTTCGGCAAGACAGAGTATGAAAGACCCTTCACAGTCACGGTCAAAATCAAGGCGCTCCTCCGTACTACCCGTGCCGCTCTAGCACGTAATGCAAGCGCACAGATATTTCAGCACCTTGCATTCGCCGGCCTTGCATTGGCAGCATGCAAAAACCCAACGATCGTGGTACTCCACCGTCCCAACTTAGCTGGCTCGGGAACCAGCAACGGTGCGTAACCTTGCGCCGTCATGAGGCAGCTAAGTGCTATCTGAAATGATCGGAGCAGCGCGTGTCGTGATGCAATATAGTGCCGGACATGCTTGGTCATATGGTAGGGTCTCGAGCTGTATCGTACTCATATCGTCCGTGCATTATTGTCCTGCAGGTTTGCGCAAGTTTCTGTAAGGGGGGGGGGGGCCGCTCAACCTACGTGGTGTACACTGGTGGTTTTGTGCAGGATGGATCCGGTATCCGATTGCTTGGTGCGTGTGCGGATTGTGCTGTGATATACCGTAATTTATACGTAGAGTGCTTGTGAATGCTAAGCCCTATAAAGGTTATCCATCTGGGCGATTGCCTCGGATGTGGGGGGCAGCGTGTGGATTCGTCCGTTTGCTAAGGTTGCCCTGTTTTGGCAGAATAGTACATTGAAACAGTAATTCGGATTTAATTTTTATCTCTGTAGCACATTGCATGCATATTCAAAGTCGGATAGTTTTCGGAGATGGGTGCGGGTGTTCTTTCTCCAGATCTATCAAGCCCGAGTAAGGATGCGTGTATTTCGAGTCGCATCTGCGGTCTACCGTTAATGGATGAATGACTCAAGATTGATTCTTGTGTGAAGGGGAGTGTTCTTGTAGGAAGATTCTCGTGACTTGATGGCCATTGATAAAATCAACCTCAAGCTGAGGGATATCTACAGAGAAGTTCCGAGGTCTCCAAAGAATCTCAACCGTGCCTGAGCCATTGTGTCGGTGGGTTTTCAAGGTAGGGTCGAGGCCGCGATGAAACAAAATATATGCACAGACCTTGGGAAAACGAGTACAAAAAGTAAGCCGATCTCCCTCCAACTGCCGCATTTATTTAAGGCGAGGCTCCTCTGGCTGTCATAGGACGCTTGATAGACGCCCAAGCTCGTTGAGAGCGGCACAACAGGTTGACCAAGGTGGCCCCAATCGTGCCTGCCACATTTGCACATGGAATGAACTAGGGCATTGCTTTAGCAGCTTCCTGCATCTCCCTTTGGGCAGATGTGACGGTAACGGTCGCTATACTGCGAACGGACATGTGAGACTCGCATGAAACGGGCTGCGCGAAGGGGTCGCAGACGCGTTCGAGGTACCCGCCAAGGAATGTTGGTGATTTAGCCAGCTTGGATCCGCAGAAACCAGCAGCAAACCAATTCACAGTAAAATACACTTTCCGACGAGATTAAATGGATTCCATCACGAGCACACCCCACGGCACGTGTCCATGATCACGGAAACGCACACGCACACTGCTCGATGGCCATGAATCTATGGCCATGCTCATGGCATGCTCATGAATTATCCGCGCAAACAAGGAGCATTCGATAAGTAGCCACCAGGAGTTCAATGCGCAGCCCCTGATTTCAAGGAGATGGGTCCGTCAGGCCGTCGCTGCCGTAGTGCTCGCCTTAGGCGCGCTCGCTGGACGTAAAGCACCACGGTCATGGATTTTCCGTGGGCTCTGGTGAGACGTTTCATATGATCTACTGTGACTTGAATCTAATATAATATTCAAGGCATGGTCCCGGTGGGGATTAGATCACCTAATGGAAGTCCATTGTCCGGTGTTGATATCAGCAGTGGCATGGTATGTTAGATTGAGATTTATTCGGATCCTACTTTGCTAACGGTTTACATCTTGCAGCTGGAGCAGCTTAAGGCTCAGGTGACAGAGAAAGGAATTACGGAAGACAAACTCCGCACCGTGTGCGTCGAGCTCAAAGGCGAAGAAAACGAGCTCGACGGCGAACGTTTCGACATCATTTAGTAAATATCGCCCTGCGCCTATGCGACACCGCTGACACGTGACACAGTAGACTCCTATGCCATACACACACTTCGCCTTCCATTATACCAGAAACCACCGCACTCAGCGCCAAATTCTGCAAGCCGGCGGCTCGCTAAGCTCATCACGACGGATGAACGATCGCGCCCGCGACGGACTATAATTCCGCAGACTTCCAAGCCCGTGGTACCGCTTATCACCACACGGATTTTCCGAAGAGACGAGATCGCAAGACGCCTCGAGGGAGCAGGGCCTGCCGGACGTCGAGTACAGCGTTTGCGATTCCATCTGTGAGCATCAACGCGAGATTCCGAGAATCGACGCGTTCCTTTGGCGCGCTACTTTTAAGAGGTACCCCCCACCTCCCCCCCCCGGCCTCCCAGCACCATAGCGCGTCTAGCTTGCACCTATATGACGAGCGCTGTCGCTACCAAGGGTCATTATCGTGATAAGCCCCGAATGATATGTGTTTGTCAAACTGTCCCGTGACGGGATCTTGCCCGCTCCATCCAGGCCAGGACACTGCACATAACGCTTGATACCATACGCCACAGGCTATTAGTAACACGATAACTCAGTAGCGAAACCCTAGTTGCAGTGAAAGATGCTATAAAAACACATTTCGGACGATGTTGTCTAACTACTATACCAAATTGCAGAGAATTCAAGCGATGCAAAATCCGTCCAGTGTCCCATGGCTCGTACGCGACTCACCACTCACCCAAATCACAACAATCTTGCCCACTCCCAGACCCAATCCAAATCCTACTCGTCGCCGCTTTCATGTACATACCTGTCCATCTGTGTATGAATAGAAATGTGATATCTCATGCCATAGATTGGTCTATCGCTTCCGGCTGATACGTCACGAACAGCACTCACGTTCCTAATCCCATTGTCCATGTAGGGTCTTCCCTCTTAGTGGCGGGAGGCGCGCTTATCTGAGAGAGGTATCAGTAACGCGAGGCCTACGTCCAGAGAAACGCCATGAACGGGCATCCAGGATAACGCGTGAGATTCTGTCGGGGCCACCCAGGCGGGTGCGAGAAACATCTCGGTGCCGAAGGTATACGTGAGTCTGAGTAGAAGTTAATCTAATACAGATCAGCATATATGGCATAAGTCTCATAAGAAACACTCACCCAGCTCATCACTCAGCCCTCCGTCCGCCTCCGCGTCACCAGCATTCGCAGTGCCGGGAGAGCAGTCGGTCCGCTGCACGGAGCACCTGCTGCTACCTCGATGCGTGTGACTCATGAGAGGCCTGCCATCGTATTCCTAGGGTTCCACATCCATCCCCCAGTAAGAGACACTTACGAGCCAATGGTGCGCAACTGAGTGCCTCTCCACAGGGGCAGGTCTGGCGAGACATTTTCTCCATAGTACCTCTGACTGGCTGGTACCAGAAGGCTGAGGAGTTTGTTTATGAGGGAGGAGGATACCTAGAAACGGAATAGTGTCCGTCGGCAGCGAGCAGCCGTACGGCTGGAGTGGATTTCATGAGAGGAACCGTGAAAGCGGGCTAATTGCGACACATTTGGTTCAGACTTCATCAGCGACACGGACGGTGGCGGCGGCAGAAGTTTGCCACAGAAAGTTGTCGATATAAGGCGCAGAAATGGCGTAGGAGTTATTGAGTACAAAAGTGGTATGAGACGGAGATGAGGGGATACGTAGACAGACAGAGAGAAACATGTGGAGAAACCGAACGCGACGGGGGCGGAAGGGACGACGAGGAATGCGTTGTCTGGTCCTCGGTGGTATAGGCGGCATTGTGCATATGCGTACCTTTAGCATCTTGCACTCCACGATCTGCTGCCAGCGACGTCGTCCGCTGTCACTCATTGCAAGGGCGACCGGCATCAGAGAGTAGATCCAAGGGCAATGAGAAAATGCCTCATAGCACTCGGTCCCCCACAGCTTCACCTGCTAAGCGCGTCGAAACGCGAAAGCATAACGCGTAGACGTGTGGGGCTGAACCCCAAACTGGGTGCCACGATGGAACAAAACGCCATATGAGCTTCTCCTTCGGAGGACGCTAATGCAGCCGGTGGCGTAGGTCCCGGCCGTCCTTGGATCGAAAAAAGAAGGTGTTTTATGCTTGTCGAAAGTGCAGGTGAAACGTAGTGTGGCGGTGGCTGGAAAGTGTGTGCGACAGGTATGTCATCAACTCTTCTCTCTTCGTGTGGCTGTTTCCCGTGGGAGGGTCCCCCCGGGATGGCGTGCGCGAGACTAGTTGTGGGGCCAAAGGACGTACGGTAGAGTTTAATACAAACAACAAGGCAGCGTGCTCCGCGTCGGCAATTACTCACCAATGGGGATTGTGCGCTCTTGAGGGAACCAAAGGACGTGGCAAAGCAACGACGTGTTGCGAGGTGTCGGGGCACGCTCATTCGCGCTTTTGAAAGCCTTTTCCGGATTGTATGTGGGTAACACATATGGCACATTGTAGGTGATAGGGCCCTCCTTTCATGGTCCACCTCTGTGGGGTCGACAGGAACTAGTGAGCCACGAGGGGGCGCGGGGAGATGTTTGAGTGTGTTGGTCATTTACCGTTGACCATGTGTTGGAAGACGTGCGAGATGGTGCAGAATACACAGGGGTCTCAGGTCGCTCGACATGCAAAACAACGGCGATGGATGGTGAGAGGGTTGCAGTATGAAGGTGGTAGTACAAGGGGAAAGGGCAAGGAAATGGTGTGGTGAGAATAGATGGAGAAAAAAACGTGCAACGCGGGAAGCGACGCGCCCCCATTGAGAACGGACAGCACGGGGACGGTCGGCGGTGGCTCGGCGGACCGGCGCTCGACCGACCCCATTCAGCACGCCCAATCACGGCGCCCTGAGCTCAGCGCCCGAACAGACTCGCACATGAACCGACGTATACTCCTCTGACGGCGGACGACGCTCGACACGTCGTCGTGAGTACCTGGACTCGACAAGACGATCAGAACTAGAAATAGGGTAATCAGAGAGTGTGACAGCCAGTAGTTACTAGAAATTACCACGGCCGGCCGATGCATTCACACCACGGAAGCTCCGCCAGCTCTGTTCAGCGAGTACGGCGAAGCGTCAACTCCCTTAGCATGCCCGTGCTGGTCTCGGTGAGCTTTCGGCGTTACAAACTGTAGGTAAGTTTTCAAACAAAACAGCTACTTCAGCCTGTGCGAAAACTCCTATAAGGGTCCCCCTGAGGTGTTCGCGTGGTAGCGTCACTCGATGGACCCTTGTACATATCAATCGATGAACCTACGTTAGTCACAGCGTACGGACCACAGCTTGCGGCTCGACTTGCATCTGTTCGCATACTCAAGTTAGGACAGCGTTGGGCGTTCAGGACAAAAGTACGGTGCTAGTTACTACTCTCAGGACCTATGCCAAAATGCTGAACGAAATACGGTGGTGCCAGTGGTGGTTGTCTACTTTGAACCGCGCCATTCTGGGGATGGATTGTGGAACAATCGCCGGACCACGACCACTGCTTGCACGTGGATTCTCGTCCCGCTTCTGATACGCGGAGTAACAACGGGGATTCGTCACTTCGTTGATGCGGGCTTGGATTCTGGCAGCGAATGACATATCGACAATAGCCTGCTGCGCGCAGGGGTGTTCGGCGGTGTCCGTCACCGGCATGGCCGATTGCTTACGGGCAGACGGCGGTCTGACGATGTGCGAGAGAGAAAACTCCACTGCGAAGAAGCTTGGCCTGACACCTGGTAAGCCGCCAATATAAGCCGCATGCGTCCTCATCTGACCGTTCCGTCTGGCGTGTAGCCCCCCGTGTGCCCCCCCCGCGGATATGTCGTCGGGGCTGTGTCCATCTCCGGGCTGCGGTGTCGGTTTTTGGGCTCGCTGCATTGTCGGTGTTCGCAACGATGGCCACAGGTGCATTATTAACATCTGGATGATACTTCTGAAACTTGCTCCGCCTTGTGTTGGGGGGGTGTTGGCGATCGGAAACGGTGTACATACATACCAGGGTGATAGGCTTTGGTCGTCGTGTCGGTCCGATACCCCTTCCGCCACTACTGAGTATTCCCGTCCTGGGGAGAGGCCCCAGAGGACATTCGACGAGAAGACGAGGTTTCGTCCACTCACCCGCCTTCCGTGCAATATGGTGCATAGCGCGAGAAACAATCAGCCGATAATACACCTCCGCGGAGCGGACGCCCGAACTGAAGAGTATGCCTGGAAGAAGAAACATCTCGAATGCGTCTGTCGAGCCGGAGACATTACGCGCTTATGTGAGGTTCGAGGCTGACGCGACTTAAGTTGTCTCCACACACGGCGCGTGGGGGGCCATTCTTTGACCTTTAGTCGAGACAAAGGCGGGGTCCGACGGTAGGGCGGCCAACAGCGCACATTCGGTGTAGCCGTAGCTCGTGCTTAAGGCCAGCTGCCACGACGGAGGAATGCGAGCACCTGAGCACAGCAAAGTGCCGTCGGACGGGCTAGCAAGAACAGTCCGAGGAAAGGACCACGTGTGTCTATTCAAGCAAAATTCTGGCTTCTTCCCTTTTCTTCTTAGTCACGCATAACGTCGCGGCGTGCGTGGGCCTCGTCTGTGAGCCCTCGTCGTCACTGCACGCTAGTCGGGTGCAACACAAGTCAAGTGGAACGGGCCTTATGTGGTACGGCACGAAGCTCCAGTTCTCGGACGATTCGGCCTGCTGGCCTAACCGTGTGGTTGAGACTAGTCAAACTAAACGTGGGGATTCCATCATTCGCAGAGCCTTGTTTCGCGAAGGGGAATCCGGACTTCGACGAGCGCAAGGCGGCGCAGTGGCAGGCTACACAAGTGTCCACAGTCAGCGTCACAAACGTGTATCGCCCCGTATCTTGAATATAGGTCAGCCTTGTTGTGTACCCCGTATGGAGTGATGTCTCGATCTCATGCTCGTAGTGTTCAGGACCCTTCAGGAATGAGCGCGGATTCGTACGAAGAACCACCTCCGGCTTCCACGGCCTCACTCTGCATCGCCTTGTAGCGCTCGCCTTTATTCCTATCTATCAGGCCACCGTATACCGCGGTGGACGACGTGCGGAACCTCTGGAAGGGCAGCGCGCTGCTCGGCCTCAGTGCATACGGCTGCCTCATTCGCTAGGCTCTTCCCGACATCTGTGATCGAGTGGATGTTCGAGTCTCCGTACGTGCCCCTCTCCCCCCTGCTCCGTTCTCCGCTGGGACGCCAGCTCGCGCCCAGCTCGCCACTTTTCGGATGAACTGGGGGCTAGTCGTCTCGCTCGCGCCTGTCAATGATCGGCGGCACACGTGTTTATCACATCTGCAGTTCGGGCCGAGAACCGTCGACGGGCGTATGCGGCTCCCGCGGAGAACGCGGCGCTCGGAAAACTGCCACCGCAGCCGCTGCGGCCGCGCTCACGTTGGCGCGCGCGCGCACGGCGTTCGGGACTCGAGGTGCCACACCAGTGTTCTGAAGGGCTAGAGAGGGCTACGCTGGGAGCTTGTCATGACTGATTGCTGCTGTGTGTTCGCTGTGCGCTTGATGGTTGGGTGTGTATGCGGGGTGCGGGACCTGGAGGGACGCTAAGGGTAGGTCCGTCGAACCTGGTGCGCTGCGTGGGGCAGGGTAATGCTCGTGTGACAGGAGTAAGGTCGGTGGCCAATCACAGCGAGCAAGTAGGTAAATGAGCGACAGCGTGAGCTTGGCGGAGAGTATGTCTACACACGCAAAGGCGCAGTTAATGAACGTTATCGACTTGCCTCACTATACGTATTTGGTCCGCATCTCATGAACCTAATTAATAGTACACGCCCCAGTCTCATCAATCGGCAACAGGATCCGATTTGATCTGCGGCTAGTTCGACGCTGAATGAAACATTGACCACACACCATTATAGGCAACGTTCGTACGGCTCAGCTAAGGATCTTGTATATTCGTCTATGAATAACGAGAATTAAAAACATACTGCATGGTACAAGCAACTCATCTGAGGATACTATAGAATTTTTTAAAAGCTAGAAATGGCACTCCCAAGCATGCTTCGCACTGGTGCAGCACCCGTGCAACAGCGCCATGTCGCTTGGGGCCTCAAAACTGGCCCAAAACAGCGTGGAGCCGCCAATAGACGCCCGCGCCACAAATCCTTGCCAATCTATACCTTAGGCGAACACGCTTTAGGTTCGGGCCATCACGGACTAGTTTTGTTTTTTTTCACGATGGCAGTCGCGTGGCGGGTACAAATACCCTTCTGTAGTCCACAGCTGGAGATGTTCATACCTGTCAAGTTCTTCGATCAACAAATGGCTGCGCGCATCGGAGGAAATTTCCAGAGATTTCACTATCAAAGCATTGAAACATCTACTCCTTCGAGGCGATGGCAAGGGGACAGGGCGTTTGGCCTGCGTCAGGGGTCTCGACGTTACGGGAGAGCTGTTAAGCTGTAAGAGACTTCCTATCGGGACTTGATGAAGGCGAGCACTTTCCTTTGATCGTATTGGTTGAACACATTTCAGCATGTATTCTAGACCCTTCCGCCCTTATGCGCGCGCAGAGCTACCTTATCTGAGTTGCAAGATATCTCTACCCGACGTCAAATACTGGACAGGCGGATGATGCAAGTTGCCCTCGAATGAGCACTCGGATCTTCACAGTGCATTCGTATCGAGCTCTATCACGTGCCGCGGAGTTAGTCTTCTGCCATAAGATCGTGTTCGTGGAAAACAAACAAAAGACAGAATTGCGCGCATGAGGAGAGGTCGCTGCGATAGTCCGTGCGCAATGCGGTGGCACGTTTGCATGCCCATCTAGTGAATCATCATGGAAAAGGGACACTGGAGTAGGTCCTCAGTGCATCGACTTATTGACCATAGTGTGTCTGAGCAATTGATGTGCTGTTAGGAATCCTGGCGTCCTGTCCTCACGCGCTGTTGCTGTCGGAGATGGTGGGCCGGTACATAGGATCCTACATATGGCAGGAACATTCCTCCCTTTGTGCAAATCCCTCTTGGGCAGCATCTGTTAGTTGTGTTGGATCATTGAAGGGTTTTTCGCATCAGGGTTTGCCGCAGATCTGGGAAAACGCTGGCTTGAACCAGGTGAAGCCTGTGCTTCATCAGTCCACGGCAATGGCGAAGAAGAAGAAGCCATCGTCGATGACCGGTGACGAGGACAGTCGACGGCAAAAAATGAAGATGACGAAGACGAGGGAGAGGAGGAGAGCCGAAGAGAAGGACAATGAAGATGCCGAAGATGGAGATGAGGCTGAAGATGAAGATGATGCTGGAGATGAGACCGGGAGACGGGTCTGAAGATGAGGCTGAAGACACGGCTGTTAGGAGACGAGGCTGAAAACGAGTCTGAAGACGAGGTTGACGAGGGTGCCTCCATCGTCAGCTCATGCATTCAGCCACTGGAGCCCAGAGAGCCGAAATAAGATCTGCGGTATGCCGTTTCTGTGTATGGCTGACTCGCCGGCGCTGTACGCCGCAGTCTCTAGCACCTTGAACCAGAGATACACATGGGGCCTCGATCATCCCGTGGGTGGGGATCGAGATAGACAGCGCATCCTCGACGCTGGAATGGATCATTGGGTGGTATATGAAGACAAACCGGAGACGCCTAAATTTTTGTGAGGCATCTCATTCCTCCATCTCCGTATGGCTTAGTACTCAAACGAGCTCAACAGCCGCTTATTCATATTGGACACACGATCGATCTAACCTTCGACTTGAGTCTGGTGCAAGATATCTTGGCGATGTACAAGGCAGTCTTTTTTACTTCGCGCGATCTCCTCCCTCGATCTCCCAGGCTTGTGCCCAATCGAGACAAGAAATCCTCCAGTTTCCGCCTGTGACAAGATCCCCCCATGGACGAAATCGATACGTTCAGACACATGTTTTCGTTCGCCAGCCACCGATGCCTATAAAGACCCACTTGTTTCAGTGGAGTCCTCTTTGAACGGTTTCGTACCTCACTCTTGTTGTAGCTCAGCCATACTCATTCGCCATGTCCAGACAAGCAGAACAATCGCAGTGAGTAGTGAGTGGAAAACCATTCAGCACAATCTTGATCTCACGGTAAAGACTAGAGCATCTCAACTCGACCCAAAGTGAGTAAATTTTGTTTCTCACTTGATGTCACTTGAGTCCTAACGTGCTTCTCAGCAAACTGGTTCCCCGGTTGAGGATATCGATTTGAAGTCAGTAATCTGCCTCCATCAATCTGCTCGCGTACGTGACCAGTAATCGCGGCGAAACCGTCTAGCGCGGACCACAATAGCACGGACTATGCGCTGGACAAAGGAAACTGGACAATTGTAACTGGACAGTTCTCCGCTGCCAGTGTGGGCGCGTCAGTGATGAATCATATCTCAACCTGCATCTCTATTGAGCATTTCACAGAGCCGCCCAGGGACGCACCCAAACTCTGAGGATCACAAGAATAGTAAGGTGGGACAATTGGCTACTCGATCGCTGTGCATTTCAGGTCTCCAGCTACCCACGACGAGATCATTGTGGGAAACATTTTGCAAGATTCACACCGCTTTATCTGGCTCAAAGGAGTTGGACATCGAAAGTGACAGCCACTACTGACAGCTCTGGGCATGTAAGGCTAACATGGTTTACATCGCCGTCGTCCCTCCCGCCAACTGGATCGCGTCTTGAACCCCAACTATTTATCAGATGAATATCGACAAGCCCGGACGGTTACTTGATTTCCGAGAGATAGGACCCCGAATTGCTGCGCCGCGGACAGTAGCGAATTATCGAAGAAGTGGCTGGCATGATGCAGAAGTTGGAGGAAGCAGAAGAAGGATGTTCTTTACACCGGCTGGCCGCAGAGGAGGCACTCAGAGGCATCTGTTCGAGGGGCTCTACATGACCAGGAGCCAGACCGGAACGGACGCCAGACGAGCTGCGTAGCCAACGAGAAGACGCGCTACTGGAGAAACACCTCAGAGATAACTTGGGGACTATCTTCGCTCTGTATCGAACAATTGCCGGGGGTTGCGAAGAGCGAAGAGCCGGGCGAATTACAATCAACGAAGCAACTTGGCGCGTCACCTGTAGACGTGCTACTCCAGACGCTGTTCCACAGGACCTGTGTGTGGACATAGCGCGACGGGATTCAGCTCCACTGTCAATCCAAAGGAGCGTACGGCGGTCAGTGACCAAGTCGAATGCGTTGCCCCGGTACGTGATCTTGTGTATACTATGGAGGACTAGTCTGATGTCTCATAGCGCGGAGAAGGACCTCAAGGTCGCACGCAATCTGCTAGTGTCTCACTGGAATGATGACATTCGCAAAAACAGCTTTGGCACACAAATGGAAGACTTCGCGCCAAATCATTGACTTCTTCAATCTAGCTCAGGAGGACAAATCACGAATGATTCAAGTTTTCGAAGGCGTCTCACGCACTATCATCCAGCCTTTTTCGGTCTCAGCGAGGCGTGGATGAAACGGAGGATACCTCGGCAGAGTTTTGAGCCCCAGGGTGCTGGTATCGATGAGTGGCTGAGCGAGGTGCCGATTCTGAGATCCCGCTGCCAGTAGCCGTGGCAAAGTGGTCGCACTCACGGGGGAGTGACCGAGAACAGGCTGGCCAAAGAGCTTGAAACCCGGATTGATCGTTGGAAGAAGAGTGGGATGGAGTCTGTAGATATCCTCCGACGATCCGTCTGGAGATCAGGACAATTTCCAGATAGTGATCAACATCGTAATTTCTCAAAACTCCCAATCCAAGCTCCCTGGACAACTTGAAGGAATTCTCCATGATGTCATACGCCAGCCCGACAAACCTTCGGGCCGTGCGCACGGCCAAGTTCCTGCTCCTCAGATCCCTTCTAGACGGTACCCAAGACAGACCAGGGTTCAGCCGAGACATCTCGTCATCTTGGAATCCCGATCCTCATTGGAGAGTGGAAGAAAGATACACAGAAAGGGCAAGACGCGATCAACCAGCATCGAGTCAATCATACCTCAGGCGTACGCTATCTGCAGGCATGTGGTATCACAGATTTCCTCTTGTTTGGCATGACATCGACCACCGGTACTCGCTATTCACTCGACTACTCCTACACTCGTCAGGGTATCAACTCGGGCGACCTTTACGTGGACGACCGCCATGTATACACCCCGGTCATGATTGCAGAGCGTAATGCGGTTCATTTTGATGCCGCCAATCTTCTGGACTTTTGGAGACTGAGTACCACTCTGATTGCCATCTCTCTGTTCCATACGGAGAGTGCTTTGGAGCTTTGCACCTCGGCTGGGCCGCCTGATGTCGGCAACATCAAGGCCCTACAGGTATCTACCACAGAACCCGCCCTTTGGACCGTACCCGTGGCAGCGCAGGCGCGGTCAGTTCTGACTCATACGCAGAAAGTACGCGAGAAAGCTTTGGGCAGACCAAAGATTCGGAAGCAGGACAAGGCCACTGCGGAGCGAGTTTTATCATATTTGCAGAGGCTTGAGCAAATGGCTGATCTCATCATCAACCCTCGAGGGCAAGGAGATGGTCCGAAGCCCACGAAACAGAACCCGAAGAAGTCACAGGAGGCGGGAGAGGTACTGAGCCCACAGGCTGGCACCAACAAGCAGAAGAAAGGGAAGGGGCTCCGCACGAGATAGCCACCATCATCATGACTTGAATCTGAGAGGATACTGTGTGTTATATGCATGACGAGCGGAGATACTCATATTTCATCCTCATGTTTCAACCTTATTCACTGTATCCTGTACTAGTATGTAGCCAATCAATTTTCAGATTCCAGTAAGAAGACGAGCTGTTTCACAGACGTTGATCGTCTACTACTTAGTAACGCGGGGTTTGATTAAATTTGATTCTTCAATGATTATTGCCTCTATATGAACCACATGCCACGACTCTCCAAATCGCCTTCATTCTCTTTCTTATTCACTCTTACCCCTTTCGTCTGTTCTCCCGGCCTTGTATACCACTTCCTTGGACATTTTGTCGCGAAACTCTTGTGTCAACCATTATCGAAATGTGTTTTTGATGAGTGAGGAATACTTACAATAAATAAATAATCACAGAGATGATCATGATCAGTCACCATCGGTGCATCAACTTACATGCAACATCACCTTCTCCGTAGATCTGCTGTCACCGACCACGACATAAGCTGTCATTAACATCCATCTCCAACATCCACTTTGCTACCTAATTGCATAATCTCGGCAAGGGAAAAGAGACTATGCCATTGCGCGCGGCATCACACACTCATCTTTAGTCGGAGATGGATTCCCCTCCTTCCAATCTTTAGCATCCCTCGACGACTGGGCGTCCAAGCCCTCTCCGAGGCTGACAGGCTGTCTCCCCGTTCAAGCCCCGTTCGCCTGTGCATAGCATTGGAGACCACAGGGGTCGTCGACTGACAGTATGTTCCTGCTTATTGTTGGTCTACTGAGTACAGATTGATAATAGGCGTCGGTTGACCTCAGGTCTGTCACGATTACAAGGTCAGCGGCGGCACAGGGCGTAACTACCGCTTCATCTCATCTTCGCCCGGGGGGCTACACGGAAAGACCAGACGCGCGAGCCTATACCTTCAACTTCTGGTCTCAGTGCGACACGTTTTTATCTAGTGGGTAGATATCCTGCGTGCTGAGGTTGCGTTACTCACGGGGGACATGGAGCTTTGCGCACCATCGCGTAACCATCCCGCCTTCAGGATGGATCAACGCGGCACACCGTCAAGGTGTCAAGATGCTTGGAACACTGTAAATGGTTTTCAAAACCATCGTAGCCATGTGTTACCGCTGACATCGCTGATCAGCATATTCGAACATCAGGAGAGTGAGGCCGACTGCCTCAAACTTCTAGTCGGACAGCTACCTCAATCACAGTCTGGTCCTGCTGATCCCAACATCTCGCATGCCTTGCCTGTATCCACATTATGCGCGTTTGCTAGCTAATCTAGCGTATCAACGTGGATTCGAACGGATATTTACTTAACACTGAGGTGCCTCTACGGCGGGCGCGTCGAACAGACTAGAGGCACTATCTCTGTGGATTGCGCTCTTGGAGAATGAACTCAAACGAGTTGTAGGGGACCACGCTCAGGTCATGTGGTTAGTACACTTTCGTTGATTAGCGTTCTTTTGAACTCGCACTCACCGACCCTAATATAAGGTATGATAGCGTTATACTTGACGGACAGCTGAGATGGCAAGACCGGCTGAACTCCCTGAATCTTCCTTTCTTTATGCCATCCAATTCCTTCTTCACTAACTACACAGTAAGTCATTTCCCACTTGCGCGACGACACCCATGATGACACCTCACTAGTGGCCGCCCAACAACCCATCCCTAATGGCAAAATACTTCTTCTCTCTGGCTGAAGGTGCTGCGGGTCAAAATCAAAAGAGACTCCGCGACATCTTTGTCGGCGTCGATGTCTGGGGCAGAGGGCAGCACGGCGGAGGCGGTACATCCTGCTATAAAGCTCTCTCGCACATTGATCCCGAATTCCTCGGGCTGAGCGTAGCCCTATTCGGACATGCCTGGACTTGGGAGAGTGAACAAGACAAGCCCGGCTGGAACTGGGACGCCTGGTGGAGATACGAACGCACGTTCTGGGTCGGACCCGTAGATCCCGCAGACACTCCCGACGTCGAGGATCCCCATCCCCCAGGACACTCCGAGTCGCAGTGTGACCATGGACCATACAAGCCTATCGCGTCCTTCTTTCTCCAGGAACCCCCTCCAAATCCCGTTGTCCACCCATTTTTCACGACATTTTCGCCTGGGGTGGGCCAGGCGTGGTTTGTCAACGGGCGCAAAGTCTGGGAAGCGACCACCGACGGATGGACAGACCTCGACAAGAATTGCGCTCTGGGAAATTTGCTCTGGCCACGTCCTGCTATCGCATGGCATGACGTTGAGAGCTCAGAGGCTTTGCCAGCTGCTCTACTTCACTGAACATGGAGGATGCCTGGTTGGGTGGAAACTCCCTCCGACTTTCTCTAACAATTGCCGGATCCGATAGCGAAAATGCCTTCTTCCGATGTCTTTGGGTTTCCGTGCAGTCGCTCGCGCTAAGCCCCAACATACCCTATATCGCCCACACTCGTCTACAGAGACGACTTTGCGGGACACGCGGCATTGAAGGAGACGTTGGCTTGTTCGCGAGAATTCTTAGAGACGGCTCGGCAGGCGAGGTCGCCATCACCCCGATTGGAGACCAATGTGGCGGATCTGGAACGCGGGGCTGGAAGAGACTTTCCGTGCAGCTCACAGTACCTACCTCTTCTTCAGACGTACTGTGCGCACTCGGGATGGTCGTCGGAGTCGCCGCCGAATGACCCCTCGGTCTCTCTGACGCTAAACCTGACCCTGGGGTCGCTGGCGGTACACCCAGCCCCCGACCCCCGCAACGACGGAACCCATTCCACGCGTCATCTGGGCAGACCACCAGCCCTCCTCCCCTCCAGGCGTAACCCGCCGAGTCCTCTCGGTTCACCGGCGTGCTTGACGTGGGAGGTCGGGCAATATCTGCCTCCCATCACCTCAATCACCGTCACCGGGCCTGAAGACGAAAAACCGGCATGGTCACTTGCCTCTCGTGCCCCGGTATTCTATACTTCAATATCTACGTTCTGCCGTATGCCAATCAGGCGCTACATCCTGACGTGGCCAAATTCGTCGGCACAACGGGTCTAGACGGTCGGGCGAAACCGGTTCTATGTCGACCCTGCCTCACTCAAATCTTTGGTCGACGACGCGCAGAAAGTCAGGTTTTATGTACAGGGCGTGACCGAGCGGGGAACCGTACTCCCTTGGAAGGATTGTGTGTTTGTGGATGTTTCAGCATAGAAGCTCACACACTCCTTGAAGCACACATTCTGGCATGAAAAAACAGAGGCTCGTATTATTGAGATCAATACTAGGCATGTGTATGGAGAGTTGAGATAGATTACAACGATGGTATAGTGCTACGGGTTTGAATAACATAAAGGATACATGAAATCAGAGCAGTTGACCAATACAGCAATCGCGAATTAAAACCCATTCATGGGCGCATTGTAGTCCATGTCATCCAGAGCAACCTCCTCGACATATGTCTCGACTGTCTCCGCGAGCTCCTTAATGAGGTCGGTCCTATCCCAATCCGCCCGCCGTTTTCCATATCGCAGCGAGGCACGTCGCGCGCAGCTGTTCCAATTGCTCGATGTTCAGGAGGCCGGGTCTTATCGCGCCAGAGTAATTTGTAGCTGTGAAAGAGCGTCATGATCGACAACGAAGTCAGGGGGTGGGGTAGGCGTGCGCTCGATCTGCATGGGGTCAGTCGGACGCGGGGATGCAGGAGGTGGTGGAAGCTCGTTGTCGCTAGCTGGAGGCTGCTCCAGGTGGAAGTTGAAGGCCGGAGAAGCTTGCATACCCGGCGATCCGTTTGGGCTTTTGTCATGAGAGATTCCATTTGTGACGTGTGGCGCGTCGTCTGGAGGGAGCTGCAGTGGGACTTTTGTCGGGGTCACCATGGTGTATGTGCGCTGCTCAGTCTCGGGTGACATGGGGTTGAGCAACGCTGGGGTCAAATCCACTGGGAGGCCTGTTGAGCCGTCAGCTCCTCCGCTGTCGAGTGGACCGGACAAACTGTGGCAAGGGGTCGTTGGTGCATGGGATTAAGTGGGCGAGGAGGGCATCTTCCTTTCTGCGAGACATCGCGATAAAGCGGTACGGCGTGGGCGCGAGTGTGGGGAGGTGAAGTAACATTCTCCGGCGGAGGACTGCTGTCACATCCAGCTCCGCACTCGAGACGCGAGACCTTTTTACAGCATGGTCCGCCTCCTCTTCAGAGGGCTCCGCAGTGGTCTCTGCAGATCGCGCCCGCTTGAGCCTCCGCTCAAGCTTCAGCGGGTCAGTGATGGATAGCTCGGGCTGCTGCCCGTTTGTGGCGGGCACTCCTCCGGATGGGTTGATTCTGCGCCCCGTCCTGAGGCGGCTCCTCGGCAGCTTTCATCCTTTGCCCTTTTGTTTCCCGCCTGTAATCGTCGCGCCGCTTTGCTGCTCTCGCGTCGCCATGCGCTGACACTCCATTCTAAAGTTGAGGTCGAAGTCCTGTATGCTGACCTCCGCCGCTGTAAGCATACGCCTGTGCTCGGAAAAGCCTCTCGGGGTCGTCGTTGGCGCGGATATTCGCGTTGTGCACAATCTTGCGGACGTCGTCGAGGAACTCTTCTGGCGTCAAGTACTTGTCCTTATACAAATCGAGATGCATGTGCTCTAGATCGACGTCGAAGAATTGGGGCTGATACAGCACTTGCTCCTGTACCACTGCTTCATTCACTCCGTCCACGTTGATAGGCGCTTCCGCTGCACCTGGGGCCTGATCCATGGGGCTGGTCGACATCAATGACGACCTCCTCGACCCGGTCCCTCGTTGACTACTTGCACCGTCTCGCCGTCAGGATTTCGATGGACCTCCACCGTCGTGGTGACTGTCATCCACCTGATGGGGCTGGCGCAGGCTGATGCGCAGCCTCCAGCTGGTCGAAATCGATACCATACTCCTCCTGCCATGCGCGTGAACAAAAGTACAGAGTCAGAGGAATGTATACATACAGCTGCGCGTTTAGTGAAACGTTTGAACTTCCGCTTAAGCTCAGTGAGGATAGGACCTAGTCGGAATTTGAGCATGGTCATGGTACGCTGGTCGGCCTCCTGCTGGATAGCCAACTCGGCTGCACTGGGTTTGTCGAGGCTCGATGGGAAGGTGCTATGGGAAGCTCCTCAAGCACGCGCTTCTTCTTCCGCTTGATACCATCCGGGAACTGAGACGGAGGTCGCGCGACGTCCTTCATCAGCTGCTCAAAGAATTGCATCCGCTGGTCAGCGGTCGGGCTGGTAAGCGCAACTCGGTTCTCCCTGTAGGTCCAAACCAAGCCTTGACGTCTCGGGGAAGATCCGCGAAAGGTCCGTCAACGACGGCCAAAAGAAGGACAGGGTCAGTAGGAGCCAGGCTATCAAGCATAGCGCGAACAGTAGTCACGTGCGGTCTCGGAGACAGCGGCACACCAGCCGGTCAAGGATGGAATGTATACGACAGATGGTTGATGCCGCTTCGCCTCGACGAAGAGTTGTACTATCGCCGCTTCCGGAGTCTGCGTCACTGGTGAGTAGGCGATAACAAGTTTGTGAGACAGAATGTACCCTTGTTGAGTCACTGAGCAAGTTGCCCAGATCGAGACTCTGGACGTGGAAGCCCTCAAGATGATGCCAGTGCCGCGGAAGCGATATAAGTGTGCCCCATGCCCTGTGGGCCTGTAGGACCACTCTTGGTCGATATATCCGCAGGGTCTCCATTGCTGCAGACAATATGAGCGCGACATTCTATGAGTTTGGGCCGGACACGTACATTGAAGCATGAGCTCCCGTTTCAGTGCACCCTCAGGGCTCTCATCATCTTCGAATTCCGCCTCTTCAAGCGCCGTACGCTTCTTGCTGACAGGGAGGACTTGATTTATGACTGCGCGTATCCTATCTAGTGCGTTCTGAAGAAGTGGTACCAGCTGCTCAGGCAGAGGTGAAGCTGCTGCGGGGCCGTTGCTCGAGCAGAGGATGGTACAAGCTCTGTGGTGGAAAGGTCAGAACGAAGAACTATGTAGTGAGGGAGAGCGTACTCTTAACGGAGATCATAAAATCTCGGAGCTCCACAGTGATCGACTCGGCGTCGAGGAGGAGGCGGTCAGACGACTTATAGATTTGAGGGTATCGACGTTTGAACAGAGTTTAAAGCCGCCTCGGTACATAGAGCCTAAAGATGATGAGCACACATCACGGCAGACAGTGCCATTCTACTTACTCGAAGATCAGCACCACCGTACCCCTTCGTCAGCTTCGCAAGACCTTTCGCGTTTGTCTCGCCCTTTTCGTCCCTCCCATCCCGCCCACTTGCGCGTTATGATGCGTAAAATACGCTCACGAGCATCCAGGTTGGGTAGTGGGAAATAGAATTCGCGATCGAAACGGCCGGGGCGACGAAGGGCAGTGGTCGATAGCGTCTGGTCGATTCGTGGCACCAATGACAACGACTTGACCTCGTCCATCCATACCGTCCATCAAGGCCAACAGTGTCGAAACTATGGAAGCATGAATCTGGTCTTGCTTCGAAGACCGCACAGGAGCGAGACCGTCGATCTCATCGAAGAAAATGATGCTGGGCTGTGAGTTCCTCGCCTCTTCGAAGAGCAAGCGTAGTTGGCGCTCAGCCTCGCCGACCCATTTCGACAGGCAATCAGCACCCTTGCGCATGAAAAAGGCTGACGGGCATGTCAACGATAAATCTTATCAAAACGTCGGAAGTGCGCACATATTCCTTTGCCATTTGATCTACAACTGGCTGCGAGTGCGCGCGCAAGCAAGGTTTTACCCGTACCAGGTGGTCCATGGAATAGAACACCTCGAGGAGGAGTAAGGTTGAATCGCTGGAACACTTTCTGGGTACAGGAGCGGGAGGAGTGTCATCTCCTTGAGCGCATTTATGTCTGTCGGTCTTGTCAGCACTCACAACGAGCTGCAATGACAAAGCACGCACGATCATCGAGACCGCCGACTTCATCGAAGGTAACATTCTGATTCATTCCGAGTGGGTCGGCATCTGCGAGGGCTACACATGTCTTCAGTAAGAATAATCCGGGGATATGGTGTAGTCATACCGGGTCCCCGACTTTGCCCAGGTTTGACGGTTGTGCCAGCGGCAGCTGCCAGGTCTCCTGGAATAAGTAGACCTCCTGCACCGGCACCCCAGCAAACATTCCCCCCGATGCACCCGCTTGCCCCCAAGTCCGAAGTTCTTTCGAGGTGTTCGCGTCGCCAAAGTCCGATATCCTAGTCACCATGTAAGGGGGGTGAGTACGCGAATTACCTAGGCGACAGTACTTACGGAGTCATCACCTCCGCCGCCCATCCATCTGCTCAGCTCCGCACCGTTGCACTCCATCGGGGGCTTTTTATTCCGCCCACTGACGCCCATCTCGACCAGTCCACCCCGCGGCCTGGGTCGGTGGTGCCTTCATTTCCTCGAGAGGGGGCAAAGCCCCGCACTTGCATAGTTGACACTTGGCGCGCTCTTGTCGCAGCGCGTATGGACTTTCCGTCATTCTCGTCCACTTCGCCCTCTGCATCTGCGTCGGCTGCTGCATCCGCCTCGGCCTCAGCCAAACTCCTCCACCACATCCTCCTCTGCCTCTTGCACGCGATCGAGCCACCAGAAGCTGCTGGCCTCCGCCTCACAACCATCGTCCTCGTAGTTATACCGTCCTGCTCGTCAAGACGCGCTTGCACGCGAACGCGTTGGCCGTTCCGTCGGGAGGGCTGGCGGCGAGGAGGTTGCGGTGGTGGCCGCCGCGAGACTGACTGGAGCGCGTGTTACGACGGGTGACGCGGCCACTAGTAGATCCGTTTTTGGCCGGTGCAGGAGGCTGTTTACCGCGTTGTAGAAGGGTTGCGGGTAATCCTGCGATTCTCCTGTCCTTTCTCTTTTTCTTTCCCCCCTTTTCCCCCCATCGTCACTTTTTTCTGTTTTTCGATGAAGCCCTTGAGCATTCGGTTGCGTTTAGCACGCGTGCGAGGGAGCTGCTCGTCCTCATCATCTTCAACACCTTCATCGTTAGCCAGGGGAGCTGGTGCGCCCTCAATTTCAATCGTCATTGTCGTTGAATAGATTCAAGGGGTCTTCTTCTTCGTCAACATCGGACTCCGCGTAATCTTTTTGGGGGACTTTGCGGCCTCGCTGCGACGTTGGTATGACACGGCTGGCTTTTGCTCGTCTTCATCATTGGCATAAACCTCCTGGTTCGTCTACATCCATGGAAGCATTGCTGGCGTGGTACTCTGAGCCGGAGGCGACCGAGTCGGCCCTTGTCGATGCAGAGCTACGCGTACTGGGCATCGCCGACAACTTGATCGTAAGAGGGGGATGTTGCAGGGGCTGCGGAGGCTCTTGCAAAGGTATAGAAGAGATGTTATCAAAGTTCCACCCGGTATGCGAACTAGCGTTGGGGTTAAGCAGCCGCTGTGTGTGCGGGTCGACGCTGGGGTTCATAGAGACCACGAGGACAGAGGCTTTCGGACAGGTCGCGCTGCGTCGAGCACAGGGAGCAGCTATCAACCAGTTCTTCGAAGTTGAAGACGTCAAAGATGGTGAGAAGGAATCACAACGGCGAGGTCGTCGTGTCTCGAGTTTGAGAGGGGATTTGGGCCACCGAAACGTCTAAGTCCATATTTGGGCGTCAACCACGTGGCTAATGACCCTACTGTACTCCCGCCCACCCCTTCGCCTCACTCGGGGATTGTGAACGACCTCTAGCACACTGTTAGCGATCAAAAAACAAAAAGTGTAGGAGCTAGCGTACTCACAGCTATGTCCCGTGTGTAACAAGATATCGACATAGCGAAAGTGCATCGAAAAATGGGGGGGAACTGGACTCGAGAAGATAAGTCAATGAGCCATCTTCCGAGTACGACGGCTCATGGGATGAACGAAAGCAAGCTGCAAATGCAGTTTAATTTCGAGAGACTTTGGGGCATGTTCGCTGTTTAGGCTCCTATCCAGATCACGCCGGGATGCCACTCCAGATTAGAACCCCGTAGCTGGCGGAAATCAAGCGCCATCACTATTTTCATGATGGGATGGATGCCCTTTTTCTCGCCTCTCGCATTTACCCTTCATCAACATATACACATTGAAGTATGATTTCAAAGTATGCTCTGATGCCTTTATAGTCCCTTCTTGATATTTAAATCCAGAACACAAAAGGCCTCTTCCTTGTGGCGTCCTTGAGCCGACTTCCAAGGTACAGTGGTCGTCAGAAATAGCGCACATGGATAGGCGCCAGCCTAATCTACTACCACCGCGCATCGGATTAATGTAGTGTACATATTGAACATTAGGACCCCTCAGTATTTATAGGCACTCCTTGCTGAATGGACATCTACATTATTTACATGGAAAGCTAGTCAACATATTCTCTATGATGTGAACTTAGCCGCATTCAACCCTAAAGGACAGAAGAAACATGAAATGGCTCCTACTTTGTGTGGAGGTTATGATGAAGATATCCCTGTCACCATCTTAGGACAAGAATATCTATAGTAATTTTGACAGCCCCAAATTCCCACTAAAGTGACCAGCGAGACCGATATGCCAACTAAACCCTGCCCAAATGCTGAATGAACATGTCTTGATGTGCGACACGCTAGAAGCCGTTGTTTTTGGGAAAATCTTTCATAAATACATTGTCAATGTAGCGTACTATCTTACCACCAACAGCGAGGACTGACACGATTCTTTGCAACAGATGTACGTGAGTGTCCTTGCCACATTCCGGCGTCTAGATGCGTCGTTATTTTTGGCGGTCACTGTAAATATAAACTCCATATAGGAACAGGACGTTCGATAATATAAGCACTCGCTTACGGAACATAACTGGGTAAGATAGCAAATAAAGGCAGCATAATTATGGGTAAGCTACACACCTCTCACGCCAATCTCGAGCTCGCTCACGATTCCTCCCGCTCGCTAGAACTGCTCTCTAAAAAACTCAACGAGCACCATGTACCTGTCGTCGAGACAAGTCCTGGTCATGAACAAGAGCGCACCGGGTCCGCTGAAGATATTCTGAACAACTCTCCGGCAAATGAGCAGTTCGCAAGGCCAGCTCGGCTCGCAACAGTCCGTGCAGTCTGAACCAGAAAACGCGTATGCCTCGAGTCCAGCGCAGTCTGAGTGGGATATTGCGCGTGCTCATGTGCGAGAAACATCCACGCGACGCGGACGGGCTGGCTGAAGCTCGTAGATCTCGCGGAGGGAGCGGGCAAGGATTTTGACCGAGTCAACGAAACGTACGAGGCTCTGCTCGAGGCGTTTTCCTAACAGTGTCAGCTGCGTTATAGTCTATTCTTCATCTCTTCTTCTCACATAATGCATACAGCCTCAGGCTCAGATTGAGTATATCAAACATGTGCTTGAATCAGGGTCGCCCACCAAATACCAGTATGCAGAAGGTCTCTTCAAGCGGTTTCTGAAGACGTCACCTTTTGTCGAGCTGTGGAAATATTACCTTCGTTATGTGCAGTACGTGGCCCGAAACTCCATTGGCTGAAGGTCCCGCTTCATGCAGCCCACAGACAAATGAATCCCGCGCCCGCCACGAAGGATACCGTGCGCAAGGCGTACGAGTTCGCGCTCACGCATATAGGGCACGACAAGGACAGTAGCTCGATCTGGACGGAATACATACAGCTACTCAAACAGACAGATGTATGTATGACACCGCGGCCTCCATGTCTCGGAATCTCACAACGTCTTAGGCAGCTACTACGTGGGACGAAAGCCAAAAAAATGGACGCCGTTCGAAAGGCATATCAACGCGCCATTCAAATCCCCATGGACAACGTCAAAACGTCTCTGGGAAGACTACCAGGAATTTGAGAATAACCTCAACAAGATTACGGTCTGTCTCTAGGTTTACCCACCGTGCAAGTATTGACCACGTATCGCATATAGGCCAAAAAGTTCATATCAGATCTCACCCCCGCTCACATGCAAGCGCGCGCACCGTCCTGACCACTCTGCAAGAGCATCTAACAGTTCTCTTCCCTCCGGCACCACCGTCAAAGTACGAGACGTCAATCTGGCTCCCTCGTGTACCCACGTTTACGGGTGCTGAGAAGGCGACGCAAGCGCGTTGGCGAGCGTATCTCAAATGGGAAGAGAGCAACCCGCTGGAGATTGACGCGCCGGAGAAGCAGCAGCTGCAGAATCGCTTACAGAGCGTGTATCGCAAAGCCCTCGTCCGCATGCGGTTCTACCCCGAGATATGGTGGGTAACTTTTGGTGATATTTGTGATATGATGGGTGAATGACATTGACGTTTCCGCTGATCAGGTTTATGGCACACTCCCTGGTACAAGTCACTAGGTCTCGACGAGTCGCTACCCGAGGCGAAGCGAAAAGATCGCAAAGACGAGGCACTCAACATCCTTAAAGCGGGTATCGAGGCCAACCCGGCAAGGTATGTTGTCCTCAGCTTTTGCATCCTACCTCCGTTTCAAAATGGTTCAGCTTCCTGTTAAACTTTGCCTACGTCGAGCAACAAGAGCTTAATCATAACTTCGAGGATGTGCACTCGACTATGGAAAAATTCCTGGGGTGTTCTCAGAAAGTCACTCGATGATCTCGAGGCCACACGAGGCTCGCCTACCTCTGCCACGTCTGAACAATCACAGCCTCAGCAGCTACCCGCCGGGACCGACGAGATAGCAGCGTCACAAGTGTCAACAGCTACGCAGAATGCAGAAGGTAAACAACCGAAAGACCAGGAGCTTTCTGACAAGAGAACGGAGTTTGGACTCTGCTGGATCGTGTACATGCGGTTCGCCAGACGAGCCGAGGGTATCAAATCGGCGAGAACCATTTTCGGTAAGGCTAGGAAAGACCGTTGGACGCCCTGGGAGGTCTACGAGGCTGCAGGTTCGGCGCCACGTCATGTTAATATTGCGCCTGAAACTAACTACACTTGCTAGCCTTGATGGAGTACCACTGTAGTAAAGCTGCTGACATCGCTGGTCGTATCTTTGAGCGTGGCATGGAGAATTTCCAGATGAAGTTGAACTTGCTCTTCGCTATCTCGGGTTTTTTGATTTCGGTCAATGATGATGCAAGTACGTGTCATCGTAACTTGGCCTGTCAGGCAATCTCTAATGAGAGCGTCAGATGCGCGGGCTTTGTTTGAGCGTGTCGTTACCTCCCTTTCCCTCCAGAGAAGGCTTCTGTCCCATCTGGGATCGTTGGGCACGGTACGAATATCATTTCGGAACCCTTGAAGCATCTCAGCTACTTGAGAAGCGCATGGCCGAGGCTTATCCTCAAGGTTCGGCTTTCCGTTGCATCTCATAAGCGACAATTCACCTCTCATAAATGGTGCAGATCCAGTCATTAAGCGTTTTGCTGAGAGACACAAATACTTGGGTCTTTGTGACGCGATCGCGGTATGCGATCTAGGGTTTTCTCTCAGAGGCGGTTCGAACGGTAGCGCTGGCAAGTCTAATATTACGAACATAGCGAAGAGCGAGAGTCAACAGCAGGTCAACCGCCCAAACGTATCAACAAGTCAACAGTCGTCCGTTGCCAAGAGACCCCCTTCGCCTGACCATCGGAGGCGGCGCTGCGAAGACTCAAGAACCGAATGACTACGGTCCCTCCTTCTAAGCGTTCAACGACCTGGCTCTCCTGCAAGAGGTGGACATGATCGAGACAGGTGGGACCGGCTCAGGCCCCGGACGTCGCCGATATGCTTCTCGCCGTCTCCCTGGGATCTGGTGAGCGTGAGCGTGATAGCAGCCACGGGCGTAAACATGAGCGAGAGCGTGAAGAAGACAAAGGCGTCCCTCCATCGCGCCTATCCTCTCCTGGTTTATTGGCTCGCTGCTGCCCCGACCTCTTTCGATGGTGAGTCGCGCCCGCTTTAGGACTACCTACCTGACCTAGCTTACGCGTCCTCTAGGCCCTGTCTTCCGGAACGACGACCTGATGCAAGTGTTCCGCAAACGCTGTGATTCCCAGCTCGACAGGTATCCGCCCCCGCTCGCCGCCTCCTGCTCCGCGTGGTGGAGGCCGTCCGCCATCCCGATTACAGCCCGTATCAAGGCCCCGGCGGTGGTAGACGTGTGTCGGTCGCTCCAACTAGTACAGTAGTCGTGTGTGTGAGCGTGACAGCGTGCGCTGTTGTATCGTTTTTGCCAGGAAGTTTTTGGTTCGATCTCGGTCGCCAGAGGAATGCCCAGTTCGATGCCCGCGCCCTCAATTCGCAAGCCTACTGTACAGTAGATTACATCCATGCTAGGCCCTGCATACTCATCATCTACATGTCTCATCCCCAAAGTACTGTCTTTTCCCCAATAATCAATAGTCAAGTCTTCGTGTTCATGATGCTGCGTGACGTCTGTGACGCTGCATTCGGAGGTGACAACACGCTTCCGGCGCGCCGTGACTGAAGTGACCGCCGCGTAATTGTGGGTTCGGCGCGTCACACCTCTCCCCCCTCACCTCATTCCGGTCCCTGGTCCGAGTGTGTCTTTCCCTACCTCACCTTACTTTGTAGATCTGCTTGGTTCAAGCGGGGAGGCCACACGAAGTACCCATATGCCGCCTGCTAAAGTGAAGGTAGCCTCAAAGCCGCAAGGTCGCGACATCCGCGGATTCTTTGCGCGCGAAGCGGTCAGACGACGACCTTCGACGACCCCGATAGGTAATGTACATCGCGACATGCCTGGTTCTTTATGTGCTAAGATCCAGCTTAGGATGGTATGGCGCGCTCTAAGCCTATTGAAATCATGTGAGTCGTTGATCATTGAGCGTTGAGGGCACCAGATTACGGCTTGTACGCTCCTAGTGTCCAGGCGACGAAGAAGATACTAAGTGAGCATCTTGTATACAAGCACCGAGGAACAGACCTAACCTATAGAGAAGGCTCGTGGCAAACCAGTCTTGTTTGTCGAGCTGCTATTTGAGAACACGGGCAGTGTGGCCCCAGACTTACAGGAGACGTCATGCAGACAGGAAACCAGCCAGCCGTAAGCGGCCCCCAGCTCCAGATACGCACCGGTTATATAAACCCAATAGTAATGCAATTTGCGCTAATGCTACGCGTGGTTAGAACCAAAGACCCAGTAGGGTCATGGGAAGACGATGACGAAGAAGAGCAAGTACAACCGAAGCCATGCGCCCAACGCCAAGAACGCCCAGCGCGCTCCTGTCCAGCGATGACGAGGACGTTGCAAAGTTTTCGCCCCCACGGAAGAAAGTTGCTGTGGCACCAAGGCCACCCACGCAGCCTCCACCTCCAAGCCGAAGGCTGCAGCCTATACCGGAAACGAAGCCGTCCGCCCGGAAGGCCGTAGTTGAAGAAAGCGCAAGGACTGAAGAGTTCATCGTCTCTTCAAGCGAAGAGGATGACTCGGGGGATGATTTCGATATGGACGAAGATGACGGGACAGAGCCCGCGAAGGGTAGAGCGAAAGCCAAAGTCGCGCCAAAGAAGGCCGCAGCGGCGAAAGCAAAGGCTGCTACCCCGCGAAAGCCGCTGCAAAGGCCAAGACCGTCGGAGAAGGTGCATGTGAAGGACGACGAAGAGCACACAAGAGGGCCCGCCAAAGCCCAAATTCAAGTAGGTTGTATCTTGCGGTCGTGTAGCCTTTCTCATCGTCACGATAGCTGGCTGGCAAAAAGCAGCGACAGCTTGACGTCTGGACCCGCTGCAGGGACCGGGATCGAAAGAGGTCCCCGCGTCCGCAGACCAAATTGTCTTTCTGGGTTGTCATTTGTGTTTACTGGGGAACTAAGCGCGTTTTCCCGCGATGAAATCATTGACATAGCAAAGATGGTTTGGGCGGGGTATGTAGGAGCGTTATTTTTATAAGCGATCGTCACTAAATTCAGCCCAGACGTGTCGTAGGCCAACCGTCGTCCAGAACAGACTACGTCGTGCTAGGCTCAGACGCAGGACCAAGCAAACTGGCAGCTATCAAGAAGAACAACATCAAGACCCTTGACGAGGACGCCTTCCTCAACCTCATCGCTACCCGGGTGCCGGACAACAGCGACCCCAAGCTCAGAGAAGAAGCTCGAGAAGGATTTATGGAGACGATCCGCCAGGCAGCGAATGAGCTAGAACTGAGAGAGAAGAAGGCGGGGAAGCAGGCTTCTGCCACGCACGGTGTCCCTGGAGAGCCAGCTCTGGACGGACCAGGTACGCCCGCGCACGCTCAAGGAGGTGTGCGGAAACAAGGGCCAAGTGGAGAAGCTGCAGCTCTGGCTGCATGACTGGCAAGTCCCGGTTATCGGCTTGTAGGGCATTCCTCGTCTAACGCCTGTGTAGGTCGTCGAGCCTCAAATCAGGCTTCAAAAAGCCAGGCAAAGAATGGTTATGAACACGTCGCGCGCCGTGCTGATCACAGGCCCGCCTGGTATTGGCAAGACGACCAGCGCGCATTTGTGTGCGAAGCTCGAGGGCTTCACACTCCGATTGAGCTCAATGCAAGTGACGCCCGGAGCAAGAAGCTCATCGAGGTGTGTAGTCTTTGACCCATCGTCATGGCCCAGAATTGACGAGATCCCTTCTCAGAACAGTACCAATGTGTCGAATACATCATTGGATGGCTGGATGCACGGTAGTGGGGTATATTCTCTTTCTTCAATCAAGTTTTTGAACATTTGCTGAGGCTCACCGTAGACAACCAACGCAGCCGGAGTTAAAATTACCGACAATGAGTTGTCTCATCATGGACGAGGTCGACGGAATGTCGGCAGGCGATCGCGGAGGCGTAGGTTGCCCTCGTTGCACTCATCAAGAAAAAGCAAGGTAGGTAGATACCCTCCATCCACGCCTAACCACCCGCATGTAACTAACATTTGTCTCTTCACAAGATTCCCATCATCTGTATTGCTAACGATAGAGGTGCCCAAAAGCTGAAGCCGCTGACGGCGAACACATTCAATTTGCCGTTTAGGCGGTACGTCTATTAGTCGTCGTTCCAGGCTAGTCACCAATTGACTTTTATCAGACGGAGGCGAACGCTATCCGCTCGCGGTTAATGTCCATCGCGTTCAAGTGAGTGCTCATGCCCGTTGTACATGCACCGGCGTTGACTCGCTGTACAGGGAAAAGATGAAGATCCCTGCCAACGTCGTCGACCAGCTTGTCACCGGTGCGCAGTCGGACATCCGCCAGGTGCTGAACATGCTCTCGACCTGGAAACTGTCGAGCGACACCATGGACTTTGACGAGGGCAAGACCTGTATGTGTCTACCCTCCCACTGGTTTCTTCGGACCTGACCGCGATTTGCCCATGCAGAGCAAAGATGAACGAAAAGTACAGCGTCATGACGGGGGCCGTTCGATATCACGTACAAAATGCTGGGCCCTTACATGTTCTCTGCGACCGCGCGTGAGACGCTAAAAAACGACAAAATGGAACTGTATTTCCACGACCCGTCGTTTTGTGCCACTCTTCATCCAGGCAAGCCGTGTCCCCCTTCCATCGCAACGTCGAGCTGACAAAAGGATTTTTAGGAGAATTACTTGAAGACGGAGCCGGCGAAGACCAAGCACGACGTCGGCGCCGAAAAAGACGATGAGCATTGAAACTCCAGCTTATGGATAAGGCCGCTGCGTCGATATCGGACAGCGACCTTGTCCGACGCGTTTGATCCACGGGTACGTGACGACGTTCAAAGTCTCTCCGCCAACACACCTGATCATAGTTTTTGGTAGACCTGAACAGCACTGGGCCCTGATGCCCCTGCACGCCGTCTGCTCGACGGTCCGCCCCGCGTCCTTCCTCTACGGCAGCGCGCGGCGGCTACGCGGTCGACAGAACCCGATGTCCTTCCCCGTGTACGTTCCCGCACCCTCGCCGCACTCACAATTTCTGACAAGATGACCAGTTGGTCCCTTGTCAAAACTGGGCCAGAACCGAAGCAGAGCAAGCTCAACCGGCAGCTGATGGAGATCCAGGCGCGCCTGCGCCTGAAAATATTTCCCCCCCCCACCTCGGACAAGCAGGAGCTGCGCCAGTCATACATTCCATGCTGCTGTTCCCGCACGTCGTTAAGCCGCTCATGTCGGACGAGGGGCGCCCGTAAGCATACATTCCAGCATTTTTGTCGTGTTTCTGGTGGCTGAGTTGTCGCTGCAGAGCGCTTGGTCGATACGGTGATTGATCGTAATGGACTTACTATTTACTAGACTTCCTGAACCGAAAAGAAGACTGGGACACGCTCGTCGAGCTTGGGCTTGGGGGATTATAGGGACGATGCTGTCCTGAAGAAAGATCTCGACAGTCCACCAAGTACGGCGCTTGACAAAGAAGTAAGGTCACATCTGCTGTGTGACTCTGTGTCGTTATTGGACTGGCCCTTCTAGATACAACGCGAAAGACCATCCTATTGCGTTCCATAAGGCGCAGGACCTCCCCCCGGTAAAGTGCCAAAGATAGATTGCTGCTGCAGGTCCCGCTCCCTGACCTCGAGGAAGCGTACGAGGTACGAAAGTTATTTTTCGGGGTTGAAGTGTGTAGTAGCTCACTATTTATAGGTCACGACGAGGAGGCACACTTGACGAAGCAGACGACACAGGCCGATGCTGGCGACGACGACATCAGTCATGACCAGCCTTATCAAAGAGCCCAAGGGTAAAGGCGCAACGAGTGGCAAGTCTACCGCGGCGAGCAAGAGCAAACCAAAGCCAAAGGCGAAAAAAACCATGACCTTAGCACTGTCCTCATGCTTGATTACGAGTTTTGGGGTTTGGTCTGTCTGCACGATAGCGTATATGATTACAGTGTGTTTATACGAGAGAAGAGAGTCTGAGCGACATCAATAAGTATACGACGACAAAAAGCGCGTCAGGCACAAGAGAGTCCACAGGTCTGAAAGCGGCACGACGAAAGAACCCCCTCACCGCGCATACGGGTGGTAGTTGTGCGCAGCCGCGCTGCCCCGCCCTCTGTGGGCCGACACCGGCGCCGCCGCCAGGCCCCGTCGGCGCGCCCCTCGGGCCCCTCGGCAACATTCGCATTCATCGGCCCGCCCCATCATGCCCCGCACCCCGCCCTATACCGGGCCCGCCGCGGCCCATGCCACATGCCGCCCATACCGCCCATACCACCCATGCAAGCCCATGTTCATGCCAGGCCCGCCCATCGGCCCGCCCATGGGCATGCCGCATCCCGCCGGCCATGGGGGCCCGCGAAAGCCGGCGCGCCGCCGCCCATCCCGCCCATCATCGGGCCCATCCCGCCCATCATCGGGTTCATTGCCGCCCATCTGCGTGATCATGCGCGTGTACAGCGACGCGAGCGCCCCTCCTGCGGGTCGAACGGCGCGTTCCCGCCTGCTCCGGCGCCGCCGCCCGCGGCCCCTGCGTTCCCTGCGAACGCGCCGGCTCCGCCCTGGACCCGCCCCGCCGCCGCCGCCGCCGTTGAAGCCTGCGCGTGCGCCGCCTGTTACTGGACGCCGTTGTCGTTCATGGTGCCTTCGCGCTGCGAGCGCGGCTGGGCGAGCTTCCACGTCGATCTGCAGGTTAAATGGTCAGCGCAGCAGAAAAAACTGGAGACATGGGTGACTACGCACCACTTTGCCGTCGATCTCGAGGTTGCCAAAGCTCCAGTTTCCAGCAGCGGCTCGACGTTGGCGTTTTCAAATGAGACGAAGCCAAAGCCTTTGCTGCGGCCGGTCTCACGGTCGAGCATGACGGTCGCGTCGACGACCTTGCCGAACTGCGAGAAGAACTCGCGCATGGACTCGGAGAGGTGACGCTGCCCGCGAGGCCGCCAATAAAGAGCTTCGTCGCGCGCTGGTGCTCCTGGCGGGGGATCGCCCGCTTGGGGTCAATCTGTGATGTGCAATGAGCGAGTCAATCAAACCATGAGGGATTGTCTGTACGCACAATCTTGCCATCGAGAAAGTGCTCGCGGACCATCACCGCGTTTGACGGATGCTGGATCTTCAAAAGGTCAGGAAGGCAAGCACCGTGACCGGCCGGCGGCGTCGCGCATGATGGTGCACGCCTCGACCTTGCCGAATTGTGTAAAGTACTTTCTTAGCGACTCTGAAGGGACAGCCGTTTAGCACTACAGCGAACGACGGACGACAGGTAGAGCGTGTGATGTATGTACCATCTGTAGTATCCCCAGTTAAGACCGCGCCGATGAACATTTTGCTACAGATATGGGTAGGTACGCAGCAGCGAGGGTTTTGCGAGTGCAGCGAACATACGACAAACGACGTAGGCGTGCGGGGAGTAGCATATAGAGGGGCAAAGTGGTTGCATTAGTATCTGTAAGCTAGACAGAGGGGTGCGATGAGACAGGAGATAGATGAAGTGGATGACTCTACTGTGTGTGCAGAGCGGTGCTAGCCTAGCTTATACGTGTTGGGCCTGGACTACGCTAGAGCTAGTCGTAGGCGACAGGGAAGACTACCGGATGACGGACACGCTACAGCAGGACCGTGATCTCTTGTAACTAGCATCCATAGCCGACACACCATTCCCGCCACATGCACCACGAGGTTGACGAGCAGACACATTCCGGGTGACTGCGGCAATGTCAGTCGCAGACGAGCAAACGGCGTCACTCAGCCCTTCCTCTTTCATCTCTGACGGGGCGCACTGGCCGTTCATAGCGTCCAGCAAAGCTTTGATCTGGCCGGTTCAGGGGCGGCTCGCGGTACTCGTTTTGACTCATTGTTGTTCCTGGTACGAGTGCGGGCGCTCGGAATCTGCTGCGTCGCCTGTTTCGCCGTAGCCCGCGTTCTCTGCCGCGCTCAGCGACTGCGCAGACGTGTGGTCCACTGTCGAGAGCGATGGCTCGGGCTCAACCTTTGGTGAGCTCGATGCCGGCTGGGCAGTGGCCAGTGGCTTGGTGGGTGGGGGTGACTCTCGTTTCACCACAGCTGGGGGTTCTTGAGGTTCGCCTTTCTCTGGTGCCCCTCTGCCTGCTCAGGAGCACCCAAGCGTATTCGGTGTCGTCGTTTCCGTAGAGGTCTTTTTTTGGCCTCTGTAAAGAGACAGCTGGCATCACAAAAGGGATGTAGAACGCACCCTGAGATGGAGCCGTACAAATCTGCGTCGAGGTCGGACATGGTTGATGTCGGTGGCTGGGAAAGCAAGGTAAACGTAGAAGTCGAAGTGTAAGGTTGCTATGGTGGAAATTGTCGGAAACAAGGCATAAATTGCGGAGCTTAAACCTATTCCGAGAGGTTGGCCACGGCTTCCCTAGCGCCTACCAAGTCACAATGGCACGGCGGGTGACTGGGAGTGTGTACCATGAACCATCGGTGTTTGCCCTGCGCTTTGAAGTCATCTCAGTTTCATTTTATGATATCTTCTTTCAACCAACCGCCTTTGTGTCCGCTATCCTCGGTCAAATGGTGATGAAATAATGCTCGCGTAGATGTACGTACAAGAATCATGCACGGACAAGGACATCTCCTAACGTCCTTAAATATTCAAACCGTGAGTGTGATCATTCACTCGATGCTTGCCTTGCGGAACACATTTTTAAACCGTAACTGAGCTTGACTCTTGCAGTAATCTTTCCCCCATGACGAGTATTATGATCGCGTACAGCTTCCGTTATCTATCGCCTCCTCAACTCTATCGATTGTTACATACAGCTGAGACGAAGCTCCCGCGACCGAAGGCGTCCGAAGACGAATATCGCCTCTTTTTACCCAAGCTCTGGATACCTGATATCGCGAGCGGGCTGGTCAAAGGCAGTCACACGCCCCGCGGGAGGCTCGACTTGACATCTGTTCTTTGCCCAAAAGATGTGGTACGACTACACACTCGCAGGGGCAAAAAACTCTCAGGCTATCCTCATCGCGAGGTCGTACATTGCCTGACTGCTTCTGTACAGAGAACCCACATGTATGCGCATACCTTTTATGTTCCTGAACTCCTACTTATCTGCACCACCCAGCTGTTTTTTCGTTTCAGCTTTCCCACCGCCGCGATCAATGTACCGTGGTGAACTGACAACATTTTCGGTTTCAAGCCCCCGATACAGGCCGAACTCCATCGAAAAATTACGGCAAGCCTCGAAACGCGCACAAGCCCCCCAGTCTCCCAACCACCGTATCGCTCTAGGCACCTTGGTAACCGCAAAACGTGCCGACAATACCATGAGAGGTAGGCGCCGGAGTGTGCAGCCGTCTCATCATGGCCTAGGTGCGTGCGGCTGCGCGCGGAGCAGCAGCTTCTCCTCCTGCCGCTTGTTCTCGCGGCCCATCAAGATCCAAAGCCTTCAACAGATGAACGCACTCATTTCTTTTCGCGGCGGTTCCATGCATACGGTGCAGCACCGCGTATAAATACCGCGTCTGTCGGAGGCGTCGAGCCCTCCCCATCCCATCCCCGAGTCCCTACATCCAAGCAAACGATGCTGGCGCGTGTCTCTAGAAACCGCATGCTCCGTTTTATCTGCTCCGCGGCGCTGCTGCTGCAGGTGCTCTGCCTCGGCGCCGCACAGGCGAAGATGATTGTCCAAGGCCGACATGCGCGCGAAGCAGGCGGCCGCGATGGAGCGGTTCAGCATCCAGGGACCAACGCGCGCGCCCAGCGGCACCGGAGTCAGAACATCACCTTCTCCAACCCGCGCGGCGGCTAGTTGCGTCGCGCTGCTTCGGAACATCGCGTTATTCGTCTCGTACTGAGCGAAGCACACAGAGTTCTACGTCGATGGCACGACGCTCCCCGGAGGTCGACTTTTGACGTCGTGTCCTCCCCAGCTGGTCCGGCCTCCTGCCCATCAGTGGCGCCGCCAACGAGACCCGCAAGGCAGGTCGTGTCCGAGACCCCCTCCTCAACGGGAACGCTGAGCTGTCCATCTCCTGTGCGCAGCTTTTCTTCTGGTTCTTCCCACCCGGCCCCCAAGGCAGCCTTGATGATCTCATCTTCTGGTACGTAACCGCCGCATGCCAGGAGACAATTACGACAATTAAATGTCGTGTAGGACAAATGGTGGTCCGGGGTGCTCTTCGCTCGAGGGTGCGCTCCCAGGAAAACGGGGTAGTATGACCGTGTCTTGAACGTGCTGCACGTCTGAAGACTTGTTTGGTAGCCGCTCACTTGGTCGTGGGGACAAGCGAAGCCAACGCCGAACCAGTTCAGCTGGACGAACCTGTCTAGCGTGCTCTTTGTGGAGCAGCCCGTCGGAACGGGTTTCTCGCAGGGAGTGCCGAACATCAAGGTATGTCTTTGCTTCGCGCGCACTATCAACGTTCTCTGCTAAAGTGGCTTTCAGAACGAAGATGACCTCGCTGCGCAGTTTTGTTGGATTCATGCAACAGTTCCTCGAGGTCTTCGCGGAACTGAAGGGCAAGAACTTCTATCTCACCGGCGAGAGCGTAAGTTCAAACTTTTAACTGTTAGAGTTCCTATTTTGACTTTGGTATCAGTATGCGGGGATGTATGTGCCTTGTACGTGCGCCAATACTACCCATATATGCTGTCCGTATGCTGATTTATTGCTAGACATCACCAACTACATCTACGAGAAACCCTGGCAAGCTTGATCTGAACACTAAAGGCTTTTGGATTTCCGATCGTACGGGCGCTTCTCACCTCGCCAGAATAAACTCTCGATTAATGAAACCCCGCAGCGTCCATCGGCTGGGACGTCATCCAGGAGGAAATGCCCGCCGTCAACTTTGTTCACAAGTATGAGAACGTCTTCGCGCTCAAGTAAGCTACACGGACCTCCCGTGGGCTTATCCCAGCTGACCGCATGGCCCAGCTCGACGTTCATGGCCCACATCGACTCGATCGCCGATCGTGTGGATACACCAATTACTCTGCCACCACCGCACGTCACGTTCCCGCCCAAGGGCCCGCTCCCCCTGCGGGCAAGTCTGTCGAGGGCGACCGCGGCTGTCGCGTGTGTGGGGACCACAGATATTCGACGCCGCTCTGCTCGTCAACCCGGCGTTTGACATTTTACAGGATCTTCGATACCGTGAGTAGTTTCTGCAGCGCAAAGAGAGATCCGATCCTGAAATCAGCTAGTATCCTATCTTGTGGGATGTGCTTGGTTTCCCGTGAGTTTGTTTATGTGCTGTTGCCCCAAACTTGGCTCTAACGTAAATTCTCAGGGTTCCTTCCCTCAGAGTCCAGGTATCGCCAGTCTACTTTGACAGAGAGGACGTCAAGAAGGCTATCCACGCGCCGACAAATGTGACCTGGTCGGAGTGTAGCGACATCAACGTCTTCCCGCGCGGCGACGCCAGCTTGCCCTCGGGCGTCACAGTCCTCCCGAACATCATCGAAAGAGCGAGCGCAGCGTCATCGTGCACGGTCTTGCGGACTATATCCTCATCGCCGAAGGGTGAGTTTGCCCATTCTCGTCGCGTGCACGCGTCTGACGATCGACTCTAGTACCCGCGTCCGTCATTCAAAAGTAAGTCAACTTGCTATCTGTGTTCCAGGCTCTTGTGATGGCTCATCAGTGTCCGACTTCAGCATGACCTGTACGTCTCCTTGATTGACCAATTCGCCTGGTTCGCCCTGACGCAGAACGTGACAGGGAACGGCCTGCAGGGCTTCCAAAACACCCATCGAAGAAGGCAACTTCATCGTCGACGGCATGGGCGCCCCTCGGCACCCACACATACACAAGCCCAAACACACCGAGCGTGGTCTGTCCTACTTCGAGGTCGACCTCAGCGGACACATGTGAGCATACTCAGGGTTGTCATGCGTGGGTTGGCTGCTAACATAATGCTCCTCAGGGTACCCACAGTTCTCTCCCAAGGTCAGTAGCTCGTTATTCGAATTTTGGAGTTGTTTTGTGCTTACCAAGTGTCACACCGCAGGCTGCGTTCCAGATCATGGAGGTGCTCTTGGGATTCAGACCCGCTCCCGTGATCTCTTTCCAAATGCAGTCGGATGGCAAAATCGCGCTAGCTAGATCGTGTTTTATAGTACCGGCATCTAAGCAATCACTTCATACTCTTCAGGCCAGATCCTCATTCTGTGGATGCGTGCTCACCTGAATTACTGCAGAGTAACAACCGGAGGTCAACTCAACCTCCTTTTGTGAGAGATTGAAAGCCCGCTTACTGCGGTAAGCAGTTCCGGTTCTTACCTGATCACACAAGCGCCAAATGCAGTTGACCGTGGAAGGTGGCCTAATGGCTCCCGCGTATAAAAACCTACGCCGCCCTGCTTTGCTTCTTACTTGCTTTTCACCTTCCATTGACAACTCCAACCCCCGGACCAGACATCTCAAGTCATATTCACACCTATTGTAAGAGCTCTGTGCCATGCTCATAATTATCTCACTCATGTGTACGCGGTCAAATAGGCTACAATGCACCAGTGCTTGCAAATTCAGAAGTCTTGGCTATGATCCTCTCGCATGTCTCGCCTGACTTGCCGAACACATCTAAGCCCTCAGCTACACTAGCTGCCATGGCAAGGACATGCAAAATTTTCTACGAGCCCTCTATGAATACGCTGTGGCGGGACCTTCAAGGGGTCACTCCCCTTGGGAAATCACTACCTAGCCACCTGTGGTCAGCGCCTTCGCAAAATAGTATAGTACCGCTCTCTGCTATATCGTACATACCTGACGTGAAGGAGTTCATTGACTGTCGCAGGTGATTCATGCTACCCCGACAGCGGAAGAATGGCGCAGGCTATTGACCAATGCTGCTAGAGTCAAGATGCTCGTTCTACAGGAAAACTCCTGACGACAAGAATCTACTAAGTTTTCTTCACCTTGGCTTGCCGACGGACGCCAAGTTATTCCCAAGACTCACGCATTTGGTCATGGAGCGTACAAGCCTTGAATCGGCTTCGCACATGGCTGTTGTCCTTGGACCCCAGATCCGCTGCATCGAGGCTTCAGCCACCAATCCTACGGTGATCGGCTGTCTCATCGGCCAAATCGCACAGTTATGTCCTGGCTTGCTATACCTACTACTAGGCGCCATTTCGCTGACACGTCGCTCCTGCTATTACGCGGTTTCAATCTTTGCAAGCCCTACGGTGCATAAAGGTGGCATTCCAGCTGGACCTCTTCTCCGTCATCTAGCGGCACTCCCTTTACTCCACACATTGACGACATCCTTGCCTGATGTGAATGCGATTCGCAGCCTTGCTTTAACCGGCCAATTCAGGTCACTGAAGAAACTCCATCTGTACAACGTCAATGACGCCGTAGTACTAGACCACCTTCTAGGCTCTGTCAACTCCCAAACCATGATGACCCTCCTCATCCATATGACATTCAACTCACATCCCGTCAATATCCAGAAACTGCTGGCCAGGATCTCCTCGTTCAAAGGCCTTCGCTCGCTCGAACTCACGGCTACTCCTCACGCGCTTCCGGACGGCGCTATCGTGGAATTCAATGATCTGGGGCCTCTCTACTCGCTCAAACGTCTGCACACTTTACGGCTCAAGCATATGTCTGTCATCTCAAGAACGAAGGCATCTCGCTCCTAGGTAAAGCATGGCCTATGCTCCGAGAATTGGCCGTCCGCCACGACCTGTGTGGCCAAAAACGACATCGCGCCTGCGATGAGTGTCGAGGCCCTTGGCCTCTTCGCTGTTCACATGCCAAAGTTGCGGTCGCTCAGTGTTGAGGTTGACGGTACCCTACTTCCCTCGAAGGATATTCCGACGCCCCGCTGCCTCGAGAGCATCTCCTTACATCTTGACAACTCGCTACTGCTCGACTCAACATCTATGGCTGTCGGGTCTTACATTTCAAGCGTTTATCCTAACGCGAAGGATCTCGGTCGTTTCTCACCGAAAAACTCGGCCAACGACTCGGAGTCGCAGAAAGCGCTGAGAAATGTAGCTCTGCTAGTTCCAATGTTCGCCGCTACAAGAAAGGAGGAGTGTGACAGGCTTGGTTTAGCGTTCAATTGAGGTAAGTCTGGGCTGTGCTGCCTCCCAGTCAAACCGCATTACTGACGCAGTAAAATTGAAAGGACAGCCCAAGCGATTCCCTCCGAGTCGATCTATTTAGGGAAGGCGAGCTTCGGGGCCCGGTTCTTGTCAACAATGTTCGACCTGCTCCTCTCGAGTTGGGTCGTTGGAGTAAATTAACCGGCGCACACCTCCTGAGTTTCTGGTTCGTGATCGTTCGAAAGGGGGAAGGGGAAGGTCTGCTCAACTCATAGGATACTGGCTGCGCATCATAACGTTCGGAATAAATATACATATCTTATTATGCTCGTACATTTCTCACCTCCGTCTGCCGGTAACGGGCATGCATCGTCACGCTCTTATTGAGAACGGGTACGGTGACGGTCGAGCAGCGCTTTTACCCGCGCACTGGTCTGTGAACGTATTGTTGATTGAATGCAGGATGTAATTGGTGATGACAACTAGAAGTGGTCACGACAAAGAGGTGTTCGATTCAAAACATCTGTGCGCTATGCTAGTGTGCTATTAGCACACTAAGGTCAAGTTGATTCTCTGGTTCCATCGGTCGCGAAAAAGTCCACCGTGATGTGCGAATGATGCTGGGTATTTGGGTATTTGTATGCAAAAATCATGATGTAGTCGTGATATAACTTCTAGACGGTGCGATTTAGGCCATGTTGTGTCATGAACGACAACGTGCTTACCTCAAAGTCGGCGTTGCGTGGAGTTGTCGGATTCTCAAAGTCTCGGGGAGATTCTACCCCGAGTCAGCACCTCGTTAATCTGTACAGCAGCCTGCCTCTTGTCGGCGTCCATGTCGTCAGCTAGGACGCTAGACATACTCGCGAGGCCGTTCGCGCTGCCGCTAGGAACGCCCAGCAACCCCAGGCCCATAACCGGACTAGCTTTCTCGTCAGACTCCCCCGGCTCCTCGCTCTCTCCCCGCCGCTGCTGCCGCTCCCTTTCCCTCCCTCTGCCACGCGCAGGCGCCCGCTCTCTCTCCTCCTCCTGGCGTCTCCTCGCGCGCGCGCGTTCGCACGAGCCCAGGGTGGCCCGTGGCGAGCCAGCTGCGCCGCCATCCCGTCTCGCGCTCGCCGTAGGACGCAAACGTGCGCACGATGAGCACAAAGTAGATGAGGCCGATGGCGAAGAGCACCGTGATGACCGTGCGGACGGCGAGGGCCTCGTCTGGTGACAGCGGCGTGCGCGTCCCGTCTGTGGGGTCGGAAGAGGAGCCTGTGCGCCAGATGTACGACATGATCGCTATGCAGAAGGCAACCATGGCCCAGGCGAGCCAGATTGCGGGCATGGCGAGGAGTACCCAGATATTCCACCATATGATTGTCTTTTGTTTTCTGTGCCTCCTTGGGGAAAATGAGATTATACACTATTTTCTGTTGGACGAGTTGAACGCACCTCTGCCCAGCGAGACGCCTTGTACATGCTGCGCATCGTGCCGACCCTGAACGATGTATATGCAACCGTAGCTCGACTCATGATAGAGAAGATCAACGAAAACAGTGCCGCGAAATCCGCGTAAGAGGGTCTCCTGCAGCGTCTTCATTTGAACATGGTCAGAATAGCACTACTCGTACTGTGAGTGTGAAGCGTTACTCCGAGGACTTCTATACTCACGTGCAAAGGAGAACTGAGACCAGATTCAACGTTTTCCATTCGCGCAGCAGGGAATCGACGAAGGTTTCCCACGACTACTGCTTGAAACGCGACAGCGCGGGAGACACAGTCGGAGGGTTCCAGTTCTCTCGGGGAAGGGAAACACCGTGTTGTCATTCCTTGTCCGCGCACCTCCGGGTGTTGCGTTGAGCCCCATGGTTGCTCCAACCCCCTGATCTGTCCCCATCCTGCGCTTCAGCGGGAGCGCAAGCCTCGATCATCCTCTGGACCTCGTGCTTTGCTCACTTCAGCATCTTCAACACTCTGGCTGGAACTCGGGAAAAGTAGAGTGCGGGGAGACGAAAGAGGACGTGCAGATATACTTGACGAGGAGGGTATCCATGAGAAAGGTCTTGAGCCCATATCCACACGACCGAAATCGAAATTTAGAACCCGGAGAGCAGACTACGGGAAGGGGAAGACAGGTATTTGCATGTCTCCGAAACAGTCTATGTCGAGGAGCTCGAGGTTGTGCCGTTGCGTGGGTTTGATGATGTGGTGAGGCAAAGAACCGAAAGTGAAAGCCTGAAAAAGGGTCTACAGGGATGAATGGCTCGTCACGCGAGTGTGCCCGATGCAGATTCCAGCCGAAAAGCGAAGTGGTGATGCAGCCCGAGACGGGACGGGGATCCATGTCAGTGGAGAGTTGCCCGCACTGTCTTTGCGGGAGACATATTCACGCGCCAGCCGTGCGAAGTAGAGTTTATTGACGGCGCGCGAGCTTTCCTCAGTTTTGCCTGAAGGGGAGGCGATTGGCTGGGGTCATTACGAAGCGATGTACGACTTGATATGGCTAACAAGTGATGATACGACATTTGAGGCACAACCTGGGGTTTAACATTTGGAGCGAGCGCACCTTGTCTTAATGTTCTGTAGAGGCGTGGGCTGTGTTCCCCGATCACTGTCAAAAGATACCCTTTGTCTTGGGGTCTCTCTGCCATGAGCGGGACTTTCAGATCCACTTGCACGCGAAGGAAGTCGTGACAAGCCTATGAAGTGCTGGCGAAGTAGACTCACCGAGAGGTGCTAAAGATCCAGTGGCGTCAAGACCTCTTCATTGGCTGGCGTGAAGACTGTAGCAGTCCTCCCGATGTTTTGCTGGTGACGAGTGAATACCAGGAAGAGCAGAGAGCTTGTCAGAACTAGTTAGATTTGAACTTGATGACCCAGAGTCTCAAAAATGAATGTACAAGGTAAGACTACGATAGGCTACAGAGTGCAACACTCAGACCAACTAGAGCAGGCGCACTCTCTAATACGTGCGGGTTTTGCGGGAAGGCTATGTCGTCCGACGCGGAGCTATCCACTCTGTCTGGTTCTGCATTACCGGTCGACATACCGTTCTTCACTATTGCGTGTTGTGAGGACCGATGCGCAAGTTAAGCACAAGCCAATGTCCGTCTCTCTTGGACGCCACGAAGCCTACCACTGAGAAGTTGAACAAATGGTAGCTTAAGAATATTATCAGACAGAGAGAGACCCTTCTTCAGCTAGGTCGTAGGAGGATGTTGGTCAAAGGCAAGCATATCGAGAGGGAAAGCGTCCCACACAGTGTCACGACTCGAGACACCCCGCAAGCCAATTCGGGGGGACCTTCGGCTGCTGGATGTCCGGCATTTGCCGTGATCGCAACATTTCCTACAGAATAACGCCCAAGTTGGACACCAGCGCGGCACGGACACTACACAACGGTTCACAGACGACCGTCACCCACGTTCACGTCCTCTCAGCCCGTTTTACCGCAGGTTGTAGCTGGTAAGGTGAGTGATTCTCATACAATAACATACTTTATTCACATACATTATTGACAAGGCAGCAGCGAAATGCATCGCTGTCTTTCAAATCACACAGTAATATTGCGCATTATTTTTGAAGAGACTTCCGAATCGAGACGAACCCGGCGGAGAATGTTCAGCTAGCTCCGCAAAAACGCTGGCTGCCGCTGGAAGAGTGTGCAAGAGCTTCCATGGGCCCTCTATGGATGTCTTATGGGCGGTCTTGCCCGACTTTCGATACTTGCTGCGGTGTTTTCCTCCCGATTCGTGGGAGCTGACTGAAAAGGACATCAGAGTGAGCATAAATCCGACCAATGCTACAAGTATATTGAGACGTCAACAGCTCACACATACACCAATTAGTCATGAGTGTGGACGCGATTCTTGAGTTATGCAACGCGAGTGAAGAGTTTAACTTGGCGCGAGTTTAAACACGATGAAGACATTCTCCGGACCCTCTGGACGTCATCTCCTGCTCCATTCATTCTCTCAAATATTGAAGACAATATCTATAAAGGATGTCAAGATGGGAGCAGCCCACTACGTGGCTACGCTAGTCGGGCCGAAGTTACGCACAGCCCGTCTTGAATCACTTTCAACCGATGTTGCATCTACCATTTTGGGACACATGGGCTATGTCATAGTCCGGGGCTACGCGTGAGCACGATAACACTGGACCGTTGCCCGTTGTCGGTCATACTCCCAATTCTGTGTCCGTTTCGGAGGCTTAGAAACCCCTTTCTACTGATACAATTCCTGTATCCCCAACTGAAGATCCTTCTGCTATAGTGCCACTTCTATTTGAGTCAACATCGCTAAAGAGGCTAAAACTATCTCTCCCAGCCAATATCACATTCCCCCCTCGCACCAATTCGACCCGCCCTCTGCCCTCTCCACGACCTGTGTCTGACTGGTGTGTCAGACATACATACAGTGGTGGACGTTCTTCACAACATTGACGTCAAGACGTTACGCCAACTGCAAGTCGACATTCCCCTTGTCCCTGGGCACCTCAGACAACTGGTCGAGCTAGCAGAAGTCATCTCGAGACACACTAGACTAAAAGAGCTAGATCTATCCCCCTATGAACTTAATGGCGAGGTCACTGGCATGGACCCTGTCGAAAGCTGGAGTTGGGAGCCTTTTTTTTCCAATTGCGGGAACTCCGTGAGCTCAATGTCACGCTACCTAATCCCGCTTCTCCAGGCAGCGTTTTTTGAACAAGCGGCGTCGCTGCGCATGGAGTCATTTAGAAAACCTGACAATCATCGAAATGAATGAAACAAACAACCCTTCCCTAACTCTAGATACACTATCCCTGTGTGCTCGCTATCTGCCTCACTTGACCTACCTCTCACTTGACATCGACGCCAGGGCACCCCCCGGCCTCGTAACAGCTCGTTCACTAAAACCAATTCGCCTCGATCTTCGGTGGTCTCTTCTTGACAGGGAAACCTCTCCGCAAGTCGCAGCATACATTTCTGACGTTTATCCTAAAGGCCCGTCTCGTGAATGAGTGGTGGGTAGAAGGTGCCGATGATGACAGATCCCATTGGGAAGACGTCGCAGCGAATGATTCCAGTGTTTGCGCAGGTACGAGAGGCGGAGAGACAAGCCGCAAACCCAGGAGAGGTAGTGTAGTATACAAGTGCACTGTATCGTAGAGGATAATGTGGTCAAACCGTGGTCGCGTCCCGCGGAGTTTAACATAATTCACCGGTGGAAATTGAAGCCCTTGAACGCTGGTCTGCCTGCACACTGGCAGCGTGAGTGGAGTTAGCCTGCGACTACAATATGAGCAGCCTAGATCATACATCGTTATACAACGAACGACGAGTATCATCATCCTGCAACTGAGTTCGACATATGCCGCATCCCACTTTCCTTCACGGCTTGGGTAATAGCAACACAATAATGTCACGGAAAGACCGCTCACGGATTTGACACTATGAATGTCTTATAAGTATAATGTCCGTATGCACAACGACCCACGTGCTGGTCAAAAGTATAGATGCCCATGGTGCAGGCAGACAAGGTACTGAGCATTGTGCAAGATCCTCGAACAATGTCTCACGATCACACAAGTCGCGCGTCTCAGATCTCAAGGCCGGTCCATATTTTTCATGCATACTACTAAGTATGGATGAACAGGCTTGGTTTCACCGCGACGAACCTCATTTTACAACGCAGAGAGGTGACATAGTGATCGCAGATCAAGAAACAGCCTGAGGGACTTCACGTGCGTCGAAATGGTCACCGCAGGTCATCGAATCAGGTTCGGGCAACGGTCCAAACTCCGACTGTTACTACCAGTGCTACGGTGCTTACTGCGTAAGCACTCTGCTACTAGGCC